>JAOEGT010067140.1:0-16719 GCA_025447795.1 Speoplatyrhinus poulsoni
CAATAGTCCAGGCGGGTTGTTATAAAAGCATGTATGACTTTCTCAAAGTCACTGAAGGATAAAAATGGCTTTAGCTTTGTTAGCAGTGAGTTGAAAGAAGCCAGCTTTCACAACAGAATTAAACTGTTTCTCCATTTTGAAATTACCGTCCATTTTAACGCCCAGGTTTGTCACTACAGACTTGACGTAAAGAGCCTAAATCCACACAGGGAGTGTCAGGAGCTCCTCATCCATCCATCCATCTTCTCCCGCTTATCCGGAGTCGTGTCGTGGGGGCAGCAGCTCCTGCAAGGGACCCCAAACTTCCCTTTCCCGAGCCACATCAGCAAGCTCTGACTGGGGGATCCCGACTGGGGGGCTGACTGGGGGATCCCAGGCCAGTTGGAGATATAATCTCTACACCTGGTCCTGGGTCTTCCCTGAGGCCTCCTCCCACCTGGACATGCCTGGAACACCTCCCAAGAGAGGCGCCCAGGGGGCATCCTTACTAGATGCCAGTACCACCTCAACTGACTCCTTTCGACGCAAAGGAGCAGCGGCTCTACTCGGAGTTCCTCACAGATAGCTAAGCTTCTCACCCTATCTCTAAGGGAGACGCCAGCCACGCTTCTGAGAAAACGCATTTCGGCCGATTGTACCCGTGATCTTGTTCTTTCGGTCATGACCCATGCTTCATGACCATAAAGGGTGAGGGTAGGAACAAAAATTGCCCGGAAGATCGAGGGCTTTGCCTTCCGGCTCAGCTCTCTTTTTGTCACAATGGTGCGGTAAAGTGATTGCAATACCGCTCCCGCTGCTCCGATTCTCCGGCCAATCTCCCGCTCCAATGTCACCACCACATGGTGATCAGTTGACAGCTTTGCCCCTCTCTTTACCTGAGTGTCCAAAACATGCGGCCTCAGGTCAGATGATACGATCACAAAATCGACCTTCGGCCTAGGGTGCTCTTGTACCACGTACACTTATGAGCATCCTTATGTTCGAACATGGTCTTTGTTATAGACATTCCATGACTAGCACAGAAGCCTAAGAACAAACACCCGCTCGGGTTTAGAGCAGGGAGGCCATTCCTCCCAATCACACCTCTCCAGGTATCTCCATCATTGCCCACGTGAGCATTGAAGTCTCCCAGTAGAACTATGGAGTCCCCTACTGGAGCCCCATACAGGACTCCATTCAGGGTCTCCAAGAAGGCCGAATACTCTGAACTGCTACTTTACCGGGGTAAACTCCAACGTAGCGGCGCTCAGCCGGGGGACTTGTGAGTATCCCCACACCCGCCCGGCGCAGAGTAGAATAGAGTCCATCCCCTATCCAGGAGAACAATTCCAGAACCAGACTGTGCGTAGAGATAAGCCCCACCAGATCTAAATAATAGCGCTCCACCTCTCGCACAGTTCTGGCTCCTTCCCCCACAGCGAGGTGACGTTCCACGTCCCCAGAGCCAGCCTCTGCTGCTCGGGTCTGGTCCGTCGAGGACCCTGACTTTCAAAGCCACCCATGTGACAGCGCACCCGACCCCCACAGTTCCTCCCATGAGTGGTGGGCCCATAGGATGGAGAAGGAGGCGCCACTTTGCTTTTTCGGGCTGTGCCCGACTGGGCTCCGTGGCAAACCCAGCCACCAGGCGCTCGCAGGCGAGACCTCCCTCTGGGCCTGGCTCAAGACGGGGGCCCCGGGCTTCCTCCGGGCAGGGTAACTTCTTCTCTTAGTGAGTTCTTCATGGGGGTCTTCTGAACCATTCTTAGTCTGGCCCCTCCCCTGAGACCACTTTGCCTTGGGTGACCCTACCAGGAGCACCAGGCTCCAGACAACACAGCCCTCAGATTCATATGGGCACCCAAACCTCTCCACCACGATAAGGTGATGGTTCCCGGAGAGGCTTTTTTGTACTCTTACTCAAGTTATTTTCTGAATGACTACTTTTATTTCTACTTGAGTCATACTTTCTTAAAGGTAACAGTACCTTTACTTGAGTACAGTTTTTGGCTGCTCTATCCACCTCTGATATTGAGTGGAGCCGAAAGGTGTCGTGCCCAAAAGTGAATGTCCAATAAAAAGTGATTGCCGTCTGCGTCTGCATCTGATTTTATCTGGATAAAATGATTGGCTAGAATTTCCGATGTGTAAACTGTGTGTGTTTTCTATGTCAAATATCCTTTTTGTTTATATTTGGAAAATACTGTAGGCTAGTCTAATTTACATGATGGGTTATATACAGTATGCCTAGATAAAAAATTAATATATTTTTAAATGATCCTTAATTTATAGTATTTCACCTGATCTGTGCCCTAGATTATGATTAAACCATACATTTTTACCAGTTACAAATGTGGGAATTTAAGCATATAATGCACTTTTCATATGGTGGCCACTTTTTATCGAACAATCACTTTTGGACAGACACCTGAATTAGCAATTGCTTGTTAAGGAGAGAGAACTATGCAAGCAGTCTCTAGAGTAAACATGGATTTAAAGACAACCTATTCTGCATTTTTTCTATTCAATTTTACAACACATACAAATAATATTCATACTGTTTTAAATCAATTTCCAATATTTTCTTAGCAAGAGTTTTGTGTGAAAGTAATTAAATGCCTGTCCCCTATAGACGCCTGTTTCAAATCAAGGCCGGTGGAATGTATTGGTTGAGTAAATAGAAGCCCGGGCTATTTGCAGTTTTACGGTATTTATATTTTATTTTATATAGCCTAAAATATACTGTAGCACCTGGATATTAGGCTATTATGAATTGGCAATACTCAAAGCACAGAATGTATTTGTACATACTGTTATATAAACATAAATAATAAGTGTTTTCAGCAGAGGGGACATTTTCAGACATTCAGCAGCGACATGTTTCTTTAAGACGTTACATGAACAGCGGCACAAGATGATTGGTGAATTAACGGCTCATGCTTGGCTAATGTAGCATGGCATTAAGAGAACAAGAAGACTTCAAACACGGCAACCTTTTGTTAGAATGCCCCGTGGTTACTCCAGGGGCCCGGAGAAGAAGGGCTCTGTACGGTTCTGAGCGCTGCTGGGAGGACATGGCTGAACTTCAGATAATTACAGCAGAGCAGAGCTGCTGGCTTTGAACGCCTGAACGTGCTGCCTGTTCTCATGTGCATGGCACACACCCACGCACACACACACCCACACTCTACTGTATATGCGCATACTGCAGTACTGTATGCAGGAATACTGCACCCATACATACACACTGCAGCACTTTATTGTGACGTTGCTACACTCACACAACCAGTCTGCAGCATTGCAACACTACACACACACACACACGCACGCGCACACACACACACACACACACACACACACACACACACACTGCATCTGTTCAATTCAGCTCAAAAGGCAAAACACTTCTATACTGTAACACTCAACACACACAAACAAACACACACACACACACACTGTGTGCCAGATTGAAATGAAAAATTGGAAGATGGGCTGAGAGATGTTTGAATGAAAGAGAGAGTTTTGCTGCTGTAATACCTTGGCACTCAGATTGAATTCTCTCTCTCTCTCACACACACACACAGAGAGACAGGGTGAGAGTTTTCTGCTTGGTGGTCTACAGAAACGTATGACGGAGTGACGCGTGCTCACACACACACACACTTAGGTGAGCGTGAGAGCCATCTGTCTTTGAGATGAGAGGAGAAGGCGATGAGGACAGATTGGTTGGGGCTGGGGGGCGGGGGGGGTCCACAGCTGTCCACTCGGTGTGATTGGACAGCAGGCCAGTGAGATGCGGTCATACTGGGCGGCACCGCGCCAATCAATATGGTCACCATGGTCCAGAATTGGCTCCCACTGGGTCCAGGACAACTAAACGTGTGTGTGTGTGTGTGTGAAAGAGGGCAATTACCTCTGAACTGAAACAATCTGTCTGTCAGCCTGCCTGTACGTCTGCTTTAGGGAACACAGGACACGCTGCCAACCTCTCAACTCCTTCTAACAGTCAAATATACAATCTGTAATCTTATGTTTTCATAATGGAGTGACACTTTTTGTACAAACACGGGAGGGTTTGTCTCCCGTTTCAGTTTTTATTCTGAGTTTGCTGTTTACTTGCCAGACTATACAGTATAACTGAAGGGTCTGTCAGCCTTATGTATAAGTCCTGTGTAAGTCCAACCTGACAGAAAAAACACTAATCTCATTCAAACCTATCTGAAGGCCTTTGTTGCTAATTTACTTTGACACAGGCGTGCTTCTGCATCAAGTATACTGATGCATACACACATTGGTGTGTGTGTGTTTGTTCGTGTCTGAAAGCCAAGACCAACAGGGGGCTGGATATTTCTAGTCTTTTGCTGAATGAGTGTAGGTGGGATGTTAGATTTTCCCCCCTTAGTTTGCCCCCACTGGTCTCTCTCTCTCTCTCTATCTCAGCACAAACCTTTTTTTGGGGGGATAGGGGCAGGGTTGGATGTTTCTTTCTGCCTCTTTCTGTATTTGGTGTCCAGAGAGCAGCAGTTTATTACAGGGGATCCATGATTAAAGAAAAGCGTTTAATCTCTGTTCCTGTCCACAGCCAACACCAGCCACTAGCACCCACACTGCACAGTGTGTGAGAAAGCTTGGCTGCGCAGCTCATTCTATGTGAAGGATTCATGTGATGGGATTCATCACTGGGTTTTGAGGGGGAAACCCTTAGTTTTTATTAAGGAGAGTCTTAAATCAGATCTCTGTGTAAGGCATTTCTTGTGTTTTCCAGTGGACACTAGAGATGGCGATATGTTTGTACTGCTTGTTGGAGCAGGTACATGTTTGTACTGCTGCTATTAGGGGTGTAGCAGGGTAACGGTTCCGTTCATATCGCGGTTCTATAATTTTTTTCCTTTGAGCAGAATAATCTGGGATTTTTTTCTGGCCTTGATTGCATTATGTAGAATAGTCTCCTTTTTTCTATACTTTCTGCCGCGAGATGCCACACTAGTACCAGCTTCTCAGCCAAATAACACACATGCTATGCTGTAGCGCAGCACTACAGTAGTAGTACTGTAGGTAAACAAAAATAATGTGCATTGCACAAGTATTTATACACCCATAATGCTGCATTCACACGGAACACGGCAGACGGCAAACCGGATATCATGTTAGCGGATGAGAGCAGGATGGCAAAATCAGTTGTGGCCGGCAAAATAATAGATACGCCGGCAACAGCAAACGGCATGCCGTTGAAAGTTTAAATATTTAAACTTTTTGCTGTCCGGCTATTTGTACACAGAGAAAACACAGACAACGAGAAGGTAATGCTTTTGGTGCAACAACACTAGAATACTAGATACAATACAAAAATAATTACATAAACTAGTTGCTACTTATTAATTATGTGGAATATATTTGTAATAAATTATTTGTAAAAAATGCGACAATGCCATAGCAACTGCCATTGCGTTGGACTTTTATGCCGTGCCGTCCAGAAAGTGTTTGCTGTCTACCGGTTTGCCATGTTCCATGTGTATGCAGCACTATTTTCATTATTTACTGTGTGAAACTGTACTGTAGCTATGCTTATATTATGTACTTTGTAAGGAGATTTTTGGAAAGGTGCCTATAAAGTGTATTATTATTATAAAATTAACGGGCATGAACACCACTTCAACCCCATTGTTCCCATGTGTGCACTGTATGCATGCTAGCATGCCTGCATCTGTAGCGTAGCATCACAACTCTACTCACATCCTTGCCCCGTATCTGCTCTTCGGTGAGCTGCACCTCTATGAGCGGCCTGACCGTAGTGAAGAGCTTCCACCAGGGCCAGCCCTTCACCCCACGGTTCTTCTGGATGTTCTTCTGAATGCAGCGTATCGCCAGGTCCTGGATCTGGAGGACAGGGGGCACACCTGGGATTAGCACAAGGACAACCGAAGGGGCACACTCCCTCTTCAAAAAGGTGCACGCTTTCATTTGCAGATAGTAGCAACCAGCTTCAAAATAAAATATCAAGTCACCCACCTTCAAACAGAGAGAAAAATGACAATTCTTTCAACGCAACCAGAAAACTGAGACAAGGCCATTTGTCACTGATATATTAAAAGGTTTTCAACTCGCAATGCAACAATCAAATGAGAAAAGATAAAATATACATTCAAAACACAGTGAGTGAGAGTCAAGTATTGTACATGTACCCACATGAAGCTGTTCACCTGCCAGAATATGATGTCCTGTCTGAATGGGACATACTCTAGCCTGGAGGTGCCGGGTCAGTCTGGCCCAGTACCCTTTGCACTATTCTTTACCTCTTATTTGTGCAGCTCTATCAGATGAGCCACACATACATTTACATGCGTAAAGTGTTTCTCTTTGATCGATCAAGCTTCATCATATCGTTATTCAAATTGACAGCTGGGACTCAAAATAGTCAATATTTTTTTATATATTAGCACAAACAACATCAAAATAATAAGCTAATGAAATCAACAACACATAATACACATTACAGGAAAAACTATGTGCTCAGCAATGAACAATTCTTTTATCTTGGGAAAACGGTTAAATTACTATATTTATTTAAACTTTAGAAGGCCCCAGATGGCAATGTTTTGCAGAGCAAGCACTTTAAGAATATGAGCTCCCATATCAGAGTCATCTCAATGTGAGCAGTCTTAGGGTGCTTTCACACCTGGCCCGTTCGGAGCAGTTGAATCGGAACGTGGAGCGTTTTCCCTTTAAGATCGGTGCATTTGGGAACACAGCAATCGCATTCTGTTTCAGAACAAATCAAGCGGGCTGAGACCGCTTAGAGGGGGTGGTCTCGGCGCATTTGCAATCAAACTCTAGAGTGAGAACGCAATCGGCCCTGAAGGAGGACGACTCTCTAGTGCAGAGGTCTTCAACAGGGGGTCCGGGACCCCTAGGGGGTCCTCAGAGGTACTGCAGGGGGTCATCAAAAAATGTTTGATTCCCAAAATATCAGAGAATGTACAATAACATAAATAAAACGTGCTATAAGTATAGAAATATGTCAATACTTATGTTATTGGCTTAGTTAGTGGCCTACATTTATGAATGGCACAATAAGCCCCCCTACACTTTATTGTTGTCCAAAACATTGAAGACCTCTGCTCTACTGCAATGTGCTCGCTTGTGGAATTACGTATAATGTAACTTTAAAAAAGTAGTTTAAAAAATGTTTTGGTGAAAAGTGTCTTTCAAAACATTCTCGGGGGAAATCTGCTAGCAAAGCGGTTTTACCATGGTGTTAGTGACCTGTTAACGCTCTGGCCTGCTTTAAATGTTGCTGTGTGAACGTGAAACTAACCCAGGGATGTGCGCATGTTAGAAATGCTAAAATATCTCATGTCTTGACAAATCACCCTTGGAAAAAGCAGCTATGACAATGTCAGCTCTAAATAAAAAATAACCACGACGCTACAAGGCCAATATAGGGAAACCACAAAGGTTTATATCACTATGAACAGTTTGGCTCAAACTGGACTAGCTAATATACTTTCATCATTCTTTATGTAAACCATACACACCAAATAAACATTTAATAGTGTAGTTGCACCCTAAATAAGACTGCACTGTCATGAGAGTGAGACACTCTCAGTGCTGGTGTTAATAGTGACAACATTTGCATTTTTATAAAAATCTGTATTTTATGGTCCGGTGAATATCGCCCTAAAACTTAAAAACCTAAAAAATGTGTTTATTTTATTTTTTATTTTTTTGGTGGTTTCCAACAGTACTTCCTGTCCGCTCGTGTGTCAAATTCAAACGTCTCTCATCACCGCACACCCATTCCTCACTCAGCTCCTTGACTATATTTTAGCGTTTTTCGAAGTTGTGCAATGAGTGGAGTCAGTCAGGCTCAGAGCTGGGGGTGCAGTTACACTTTAAATCAGACCTTTTAGATGAGAGCACCTGCAGATGGGGGTCATTGAGCCTCTGTCTAACCATGGCAATTTCATCATGACAGCAAATGCAGTTCCATATGATGATTGAGAGTTGTCCTGATGGCGTACAAGCTTCAGCTCCCTCCCTGACGGACACTGAACATGTTCTATCACTCAACAGTAGACAGCATGTCAATGTTGTTTACATGTTGTCTGTTTTCAAAGTGGATTGGTCTTTGTTTGAAAAATCAGTTTTGAAATCTTTTAAAGTTTTGCTTACTAATCTCTAGAATAAATGCGCACAATTGTACGCTAATGTGTATATAACTCATGATAGGCTAATAGACAGACACAGGGTTGTTCAGGCATCCCACCACCCCTTTAAGTCTCCAAATGGGCTTTCCTTTATCTCGTATGACTTCACCGTATTCAGACCATTAATGTGAAGCTTGGCGCAAATTAAACAATTCAATCACTATGGCAACTTACTGGGGAGGCATTATGAAGAATTACATAATTGAATTTGTACTATCATCGGATAATTTTCTAAACGAAAAAACCCAATTACGTCAAATTGGCCAAAACTACAAATTACATGAAAGTGACCTTTTTTTTTATTGTTGACGACAACAACAAAAAAGGTCACTTTCATGTTCTAAAAAAAACTGCCAATTAATTCTGAGGTTGTCCCATGATGCTGCCAATAGGTGCTATTCCACTGCAGGAGCTCAAGCCTCATAGTTAACCGTGCTCATTTTGGTCACTATAATCTTGATATGAAATTTTTATACCATTTCATCTCTAATAAACTACTAAATGGTTGTTGCTGAAGTGGAAAACCACGTAAAAAGTGGCCTCCACCCTAAGATCTGAAATACCCGGAGTGAAAAAGCACACAGGAATCACAGTACAATGCCCCAATAAATGTGCACAATTATAAAATGTACGAATATCCTTTTACCTATACAGTCTTTCAAAGGTTTGAATCCAATCACATCAAGGGATATGAGGATATGAGAATATTCCCAAATCATCGCTGCCTTAACATATTGTAATAGCTGATGCCTGTGCTGGTCTCTACCTGTCTTTTACACCTGACACATATGCCGTAGGCCTTGGCTATAGAACACGCCACGTACGCAGTTTCTGTCACGCACAGCAGCGGTTGCCTGAACCCACCAGTTCAAGTCTGTGGGGAGAAAGTTTTGTCTTTAGGCAACAATTTAATTAGGCTCACTATTTGCTGGCTGGCGGTGGAACCCCTGCCGAATCGTCGCTCAACCCATACTTTTGACTGTTAAACAGACAGACACACACACAGACAGACAGACAGAGAAAGAGAGAGTGAGAGAGCAAGAGAGAGGACAAGAGTGAGAGAAAGAGACACACACAGACAGAGAGAGAGAGCGAGAGAGAGAGCGAGAGAGAAGGCTAGGAGGAGAGGGAGAGAGACTGCAAGGTTTCAAACAAAGAAACCGGTTCTGTTCCATTTGTCAATTCCCTATTGCCAAGGCACAGTTTCTTCCCAGCTCTCTCTCTCTCCCTCCCTTCCTCCCCATTCAAGCTCTTTTCTCTGAGTGCTTGGAACGCTCCCCGCGAGACCAGGACTGATACGGAAAAGAAGGTCTTACAGGCGATTGGGGAGATGGTGTGGAAAGCAGCGGGAGAAACAAACTAATTGATTTCGGGGGTTTGGTGGATACGGGAGAGGCAGTGTGGATAGCCCAATGCAAATATAACACAGTCTGCATGACAATCCTCCGCCACGCCCCCTACAGGAGCTTTAGCACAGCGCGGCACGAGACACAGCATGCGCAGCTTTTATTGGAACGTTTGGTAACGCTTGCTATTATTATATGAACTGTCCTCTTGGATTTACCAATAGTGTCTCTATTAATAAAGTATGTCTGTCTATCTGTATTGGATAGTGTAGTGGTAAGACCACAATGCCAAAAAACGACAATGGGTTTTTCCACTCACCTCCTGTGTAATATTTGGACTACTCAAGAACATACCGATGGAAGGCATTTAGATTAGACCACACTCTGAGCACACTGTAGAGGCTGAGCCACGTTGTATGACTCCTGTAAGACATGTTAGCGTATGTGGAAACAATCACCTTAAAAGGCAGGGTCAGTCATTCTCCAGAACACTTGCTAACAAGCTCAAATCAAAACAAACTCCCTCAGAAACTCCTTCCAATCAGCGGCGTGTATATAGCTATACGGGCGTGGTTTGGGTGTGCCGACCATGGTGCTGACAGCAAAAATGACCAGATGGTTCACTTGAAAGTACAGCCATTCACAAACAGTTTCAATGTACGGCTCCCCAGATGTACTCGTGACAACAATTCCTCTGGCATGTCAGGTTACAGAGCCAGGGCTGTGTAGAAGTAATTAATACTTTTTCAGCAGTAAGATAGCAAAATGTGAAAAAATATTTTGTGAATTTGACAAAAATTTGTATAATCTTACAAATCTTATAATCTGACTATACCTTTGATTGCTTTGCTTGAGGGCAGAACCGCAATGTACTGCAGTGAAAGTATATAACGTTTTACATATAGCTGAAAGGGATTTCTATACGCCAGGAGTTCCTTTGCTAAGCTAAAGCCCATCCTATACATCTTCCATAGGAAATATAATAGGAATATTTTTGTATTCACATTGAGCAGCGAGTAGAATCACGAATATAACGTTATGTAAATACAATAGTAAACAACAGTCAGATAGATAGTGGAGCAAGGGGGTGGGGCTAAAATCCTAGCAACAAAAAAATTTAAAATAAGTTTAATTTTAAATTATTGTTATTGTGTAATTCTACAGTGCTTTCTGTGAAAACACTTCAAAAACACAAGGAGGGGCAGAAAAGATGGGGGAGTCTATCTTCCACCTCCAAAGCACAGCCATGTTGTTTACATGTTGGATTGAGCTAGAGCCACATGCATGTGGTGTTCTATTAAACATACAGCCTGCAGGGGAGAGAACACTTACCAAAGCACCGGTTAGAACTGGAAACGGTCCACGGATAAGTGGACACCTCCGGTTCTGCTTATGTGCCAAATGAAGGATTCGTTCATGGCGCACGTCAGCGGGAGGGAGACCAACGTTGTGTTGCACAAAGATGAATCTATTGTTCTTTTGGGGCGATGTGTGACCGATCGTACGCATAGTGGACTTCGGACTAGCTCACACATCACTGCTAGCCTAGTGGTTAACACGCTACTTCAACTCCTCCTCACAATAATGCCACGGGCTACATCAACAACGCCTTCGTCACAGAAGATGGAAGGTGGAAACAATTCCAAGCTCCCCCTGTTATGTGAAAATGGCACCTACCCCGCAGATTCAGCTCACGCTGTTTTTTTTTTTTTTTTGGGGGGGGGGGGGGCCCACCCGGGTATTTTGGAATAAAGCCCCAAAAACCTTGACATGCACTATTACTCAGGTTTGAGGCTATACTGCGACAAAATGAATGTAAAGAAGAAAGAAAAACAAAGCATCCTGTATATAAGCAACATACTAACCCAGGCAAATCAGTCTCTAATTAAATAATATGACTTATATAGCACTTTTCATACAGAATTGCAGTTTTACATAGAGGGAATACATGTACAGTTGTGCTTCCCATACAAAAATACACGAGCGCAGAGGAACAACATTAAAAAATGTAATTTAGCAGGCGGCCACATCCTATGCTGGCTGTGACGGGAGGGGGGCGGGGGGAGAGGAGAGAGAGGGGAGAGTCACAGGCTGGGTGGAGCAGGGAGATGATGCTATCTCAGCCAGTGATCAATACAGGGGTGATTGAGGAGACAGCGGGGCCACAGAGGTGTCCCAGCGGAGCGACGCAGGCAGATTGAAGGCTATCTGTCCGACTCTCCTGGCCGGTTTGGGGGCGCGACAGATTGATGGCGGAGCACTAAGGCCGGGATCTGATCAAGCTTTGATTTAGTGGCGCAGTGAAGTGCTGGGATAAGGTGGGGCGGGGGGGGTTAGCAGACCACACAGCACAAAATGTGTAGTGTTCACCGCAAAGGAAACCTCCTAACGGGCCCGCCATTTGTCTTTTGGCTGACATTAATACTATAGTCTGATGCAGAAGTTGATACTGTAGCGAAGCATTATTAAATGGTGGCGAGGAAAATAACCCAACTTGCCATCCAAAATAAGCACTGAGGATTTATTACGAGCTCTGCTTTTAATCAGAATAGCTGGAATGTCCACAGAAGAAACTCAACCCCCTCTGCTCAATCTTACGAGGCATAAACCACAGTCTTACGTTTGTACTAAAATACAGCATATTCTTCTTTAAATAAATATATAGTGGCGTGTAAACACATGGCAATTCATGTCATACAGATTTGCCAACCTAGAACGCAGTCAGTCGTGTGTCGAGGCACATTTTCGCCCAACACCAATGCCATGAGTGCTCCTCCTACCTAGCCTGGTGTAACCAGACCCCAATACTCACGTCACGCTCCATTGGAAAGCCTTAACTGTCCTTTCTCTCTTACTGGGTGTAGACCTCTGGTTAAGTTTGATACTACTGGACAGCATTGGAGCAAACGGTGTTACTAAAACTGTTCTGATCGCCTCATCTAGCTCTACCGCCATTTAGAAACAGGCTTGACGCCATCGCACTTGCCCACCCTGACTGGTCTGCCAGCAGGGTGGCTGTGAAAACTTTAATGTGAACAGGGTCTCCAGACCTCAGTAAAAACAATGGAGCTGAGAGCAAAAGTCAGGAATACTTTTCGCCCTTTATGCAGACCAGAACAACATGCAGGTCAATGGGGAGGTCCACAGATGTCACTGTACTATTGCCCATTATTTCTCTCTGGGTGCGTTAATGGGTGTTTTTAGTGTAAAACATTAATTCCCAAGTAGCTATCAATCTGAGGCCACAGCGGTGTTTCTGCAGTGAGCTGTTTTGAGGTAAATGGACTTTGTTTCAGGCCATACATGGTAGAAGTAGCTGTCTGGGCGCTGCCTACGTGAGTCAGCCTCCAGAGCAAAATGCCCTCGGTGAGACTGGAAGCGTTGCATTTTTTTCTCCCATTGAGGTCCCTGCTATTATTCAAACATCTCTGCTCCTACCTTCCTCTTCTTGAAGGCCTGACGGGCCAGGTAGCCACGGCAGGCAGCCTGGAACAGCGTGATGTTCCTCCTGGTCTGCACGTCCCGCTGCTCCTCCAGCTTTGGAAGGCTCCCCGCTCTGAAGAACACCTGCGAACAGACAGGCCCGGAGAGGAGCAGGGTTTACTGTGAGGCTGAGGTTGGTTCAGCCAACCGCCTGGTTTAAAGGCAACGTTTCCCACATGTCTGAGATACACTTGAGGTGGTGTAGCAGGCGTGAATGGGTGGGGGGAGTCGAGGGTTTACTATGCGGTCTCTCTGTCCACCCTGCACTCTCTATGTAATCTGGGACATTTGATGCACAATCAATGCAGTCAGTGCAATTTGTAACATAATAAATTAGTAGAAGACGTGGGCCCTGAGCGGATAAAACGTGTGATTTAATTAGGCTTATGTTACTTAAATAAATTAGGCTATTTATGTCAGTACTTTTTTTTTTTTTTTTACATTTTAATTAACAATACCGTGATTATACCGTTTACCGTGGTAATTTTGATCTCTGTAATCGTGATCTTAAATGTTCATATAGTTTCATCTCTAACACAAGTTTTTATTTAATAACTTGATTCTTATTAAAAGGCACCGTCAGCAATTCCTTGCTAACGCTTGCTAACTTCCAGCTCAAATTGAAACAAATCCCCTCAGAAGCTCCGCCCCCTACACGTTGAAATGCATCGCAAAGCAAAGCGGCTTTGTTGTTGTGAGCGGTGTTTGCCACTTTGTTAACAATGATATTTACGGAGCCAGGGCTGTGTAGACGTACCGGATTCTTCTTTTTTTTTAGCACACGGTATGCTAGCAAACAGTCGATGAGATATTTGGTTAATTTTAAAAAAGTGTATTAGCTTACAATTAGCTTGCAACAGCTGACTATACCTTTAAAATAACTTAATAAATGCTCAATTAATAAATTGAGCATTATTTAGTCAGTTTAGATTTCAGAATTACATGAGGGTTTAAACAATCACTAAATAGAATCTGGATGCCTTTCAATGTTTAGCTTTGAAAAGGTGAATCTTTGAACCATAACTAAAAAGTCTCCATTTCACAACCCTGCTCAAAATTAAGTTGAGCTCAAGGGGTTCACACGGCTTTTCATAAGATGCTTTCACACTAGGCCATAGTTTTCAATAAGGGTTTGCGGCCAGTTAGGGTTCCATGGTGGAACTGCAAGGTGTCCTTGGGAATGTTCCCCAAACATGAAGTTAGAATACAAAACTAAAATACTATATTTACTATAAAATACTAAAAATACAAAACACACTGGATTCCATTTTTATTTTTAACATTGAGGATTTGTTTAGTATGTTAATTTGCCTCTTAATTAACTGAAAAGTTAAGATCACTCACATCCAATGAATAAGTGATCATTTTTAATTGCATGTCGTGTTTTAATCTGAATTAGATGTTCCCTTGCAATACATATATTCTAATGTTTTCTGTGCGATATAGGTTCTAAGCATAACATGTAATAAATAACACGTTGTGTGGGTTTTGTGGCACTATAGCTTGGCAGATGGTTTGGCTGTACAGCTCTGTCCTTTCTGCCAATTCAAATGTGGCAGAACAGGTGGCAAAAGTAACATGTTCAACACCATTTTTACATTCAACCTTTATCTGACCTTGAAAATCCTGGCACAAATACTGTACAAGCATGACTTATGCAACACACACACATGCAAGCACGCACGCACGCACACACGCAATGTGATGCTACATGTCGCCCTGACAAAACTTTAATTGATGACTCAAAGGCGTAGGCTGCTTCTCTATTCCAAAGACGTTGTGAGGGCTAATTAACAAGCCATCAGCCTGTCTTTTTTCCCTGTGAATCAACATTTTCCAACTCAAAGCCCCTGAATCTGGCTGTGGGTAATTGCTGTTTGGCCCGTGCTTCGCAAACAAAGACAAAAAGTGTGTGTGCGTGTGTGTGGAAGGGGGGGTGTGTGTGTGGGAGATGGGGGCGTGGCAGTCCATCACGTGAACTAGAAAAGGGTGAGAATGGAGGAGAAGAAAAGCAGCACTTGTCTTGTCACGCACACCTCCCGACAACGAGTCAATAGTGTTGTTTAGTTTTAGTTTTTTTACCCAAACATACAGCATCTGTTGAGGTGAGAAATCGCTGCTAGGTGGTAAAA
Source organism: Speoplatyrhinus poulsoni (assembly GCA_025447795.1). NCBI lineage: Eukaryota > Metazoa > Chordata > Actinopteri > Percopsiformes > Amblyopsidae > Speoplatyrhinus > Speoplatyrhinus poulsoni. The sequence goes on from JAOEGT010067140.1 coordinate 15,148, forward strand.
GCATCACGGGAGAGGGGAAAATATGTAGCCTGCTCTTTCAGAATATATGAGTGTGTGTAGCGGTCAGTGTGTTCCCACTCACCCTGCTCAGACCCATGTGGTAGCTGCTCTTCTCCAGGTCCAAAGACACCAGCAGCTCCTCCACGGCCTGCCCACAGCGGAACGACACACAGTCAAACAGAGACATGGCTCGCTGGCTCGCTCCATTCACAGGGCACATTCCCAAACCAAAGTTATAAGTGCTATTATGGAGCCATGGTAACACCATCATCCCTTCGTTTTCCACGACGACACCACCAGCCTACCCTAGTAAGTAAGTAAAATGTATTTATATAGCGTTTTTCACAGATATGAGTCACAAAGTGCTTTACAATAAAAGCAAAAAGCAAAAATAACAGAAAAAGTTAAAAGAAACCGTACACAGTAGCCGATTACAACACTATAAACAATAAATACTACACAATAGCAATAATATAAACGTAGTATCTCAGCTAAGAGACCAAACAATTGGTCAAATGTCGAAATGCCTGTTTGGATGCTGAATGCCTGTTTTAACAAGTGTGTCTTTTAAATGCTGTTTGAAAGACTCAGCAGAGACGGCAAACCTTAGTGGCGGGGGAAGTGCATTCCAGCGTTAAGGAGCAATAGCCTCAAATGCGCGATCCCCACCTAGCGCCCCACGGACTTGAGAGCACATGAGTCGGACTGAGGGGCTTTTCCTATGCTTTCCCCAGCGCCTGTCAGTTTGATTAGCCGCTTCTAATCCACCTTCACGTTACGTTTTAAAGGCAGGGTCAGTCATTCCCGAGAGCGCTCGCTAACTTTGAGCTCAAATCAAAACAATATCTTTCCGCGGACCTCCGGTGCCGCCCCACACATCGATACGCACTGAGAAGCGGCTTTGGTGATGTGAAGTGTTCACCACTTTATTTATGTTGCTATTTATGGAGCCAGGGCTGTGTAGATGTACCAGATTCTTTTTTCAACAAGCACAGAATGGCAAGATGGCGAATTGCGCAGAGATATTTGGTGAATTTGACAGAAAGTGTATTATCTTACAATTAGCTTGTAATAGCTGACTTCTGAGGGTTTGAGACTCCAGTGTGGGACAAGCTTAAGGTGCGGTTATTGCTTTACTCGCACCGGAACATTCCTGACTGTGCGGTTGCAGGCAAAATGTCTGGCTGCAGGCGCTATGGCAACAACGCGATGCGGGGCTAACAGGACGTGGCAGAACTAGGCCGTCAGTGGCCTTGAATTAAACGTGTTGGTTTGGCACGGAGACCATTTACCATAACAACAACATTAACAATAATAATAATAACCTGTGGCATTAATTATATTATATATGTTTATATATATAATATATATATTATGTAATTATATATGCATTTACCATAACACATATATCTTCCTCCTTTCCTTGGAAAAATATACTTTTTTCAGATCCTTCCTTAAATTGTATGCTCTATTCTCTCTCTACCTCTCTTCCCCCTCCTTCTCTCTCCCTCCCTCCTCCCCCATCTCTCTCTCTCCCCTTCTCTCTCCCCCTCTCTCTCTCTCCCCCTCTCT
>JAOEGT010067150.1:0-16719 GCA_025447795.1 Speoplatyrhinus poulsoni
ATATGACATTTTAGTACGTATTACGGGTGATCAACTAAGATTTATTGCGTAAATGACAACCGAAATGAGAAGTTTGCTTGTTTCTCTCTGTGAGACCCCATATATGAATTTGCATAAAGTTATTATTTTTCTTACTGTTATTTGGGTAGTATTGTAAACTCAAAACAATTAAACTTCAGTCCTCAATAACAACACACACCCTATACCCATCCACAACAACCAGAGACCAGACCATGACAGGTTCCATTTACGAAAAGAATATCATGTTTTTTAGGTGATAAGGTCTTTTCAGGACACCATCTTCGAGTGGCTTGCTGCAGAGCTGAGAGACTGTCTAGACTGTGTTCCTCCTCCAGGACGTCTGCTGGTGCACATTTAGGCTGTTGTGCTGTGTTTTCAGGCATCTGGGTTGGCCAATAATAGACTCTGTCCTTCTTTCTGAATCCTCAGCAGGGACGCGTGATTCCCGATCACAACCTCTTAACTGATCTAAATGTACCGCTGCCATCTCAGAAATAGGCCAGCCAAGGTGACTTGCTAAACAAACTAAAAATATTAACGTTCTTCCTCTCCAAAACAAATTGTTCCGTACAATATATTTTGTTTGCTGCTTGGTGAATGAGTAAATTGCAGAGGAGCAGACCTGCATTTAAAGTACATTTACAGCATCAGACGCTTTTTTCTAAAGTGAAGTATGCTGTGCATGAGTAAAATACTAAACAGGTCACACACCAGTTATCGTAAGCAAGCAACATTCCGCTATAACAACGACCGCAGCAGTAGCATTGGTTTATTGGCCTAAATACCAGCAAAGTGCTTCAGATTACAATTGTCTGATGCATGAGGCACCTCCTCAATCCTCTTTTCCACCCATCCACCATGACACAGTTCCTAGGTGAAATGATGATAGTGCCTCTCTTCGTTCCCACCTCATCATCTGTCTGTGAGTTTATGGGAAATGAAGGAGGCTTTTTAATTAGGCAAATTTAAATGAATCACCATAATCCTTCCAGACATGGTCTTCTTTTCCTAGCTGTCTCAGAGCACAGACACAATTAGAGCAGAAAAACGAACTGAGGATTACTTTGTCGTGTGTGACTCATAAAAAGGAACTTGTGTGAACGGGGGTATCAATATGACGCGTGCATAATTCGCCAACGTGCGAAAAGATGCTGTTTACCAGTTGTTGTTCCAAAGTACCTCACAAGACAACTATACCCATTTATTTGTAGATGCCTTAGACTACTTACGAACATAACTAGTGTTTCCACCTTCGCATTTTATTATCAGCTATTGCAAGCTAAATGTAAGCTAATACACTTTTTTTGGTAAAATTCACCAAATATCTCCTTGAATTTCAATCTTACCGTCGTTCTCAGTGCATGCTAAAAAAAATTATCCGATACAGCCCTTTGTAAATAGGAACATAAACAAAGTGGCGAACACTGCTCACAAAAACAATGGCACTTGACTTCACAATGTGTTTCAATATGAGGGGCGGAGCTTCTGATGGAGTTTGTTTTGATTTTTGGCTCAAAGTTTGCAAGCGTTCTCTAGAATTTCTAACCACCATAATAATAACTGCCTTTAAGTGTGCTTTTAGAGACCGCAAAGCCTAAAATGCCCTCTGCAGGCCTTGCTCTCTATGGCATAATTGATGAACGGTGAATTTATAAAAGACAAGCAGAGCAACGCATACAGTAAAGGCAAGGCAAGCTACTTTGCATTGTAATGTCTCCAAGGAGAAGTAATGTTACCTAGGAAGCTAATCAAATTATTCCCCGCCAGCGCACAGCCATTGATTCAACCACAGGATCGTTTGTGATTGAATTAATTAGTGTTTAGTCAATGCTTTGGTGTAAGCAGACTTGTATGTAAATAGGTTTTTAGTTTTTACCATCTGTTGTTATTTTGTTAATTTGATGAGGGTCTTTTTTTCCATACAGTATAGTTAATTGTTCACTCATACTATAGTTTTCTTGAGTAATTTCCTGTGTGCTAGTATTAATAGCAATATTGATTAGAAACTTTGATTATTGTTAATTGATATTGTAGTTTATGACATATTTGGAGAAGCCTACATTTATATAAGAATACATTGTTTAAAGAAATCGTTGTCTGGATAAAAGCCTGAGTGATCATGCAGTTAGACATATTAGACAGGGAAACATTTCTATGGACATGCATTTTTATCAGGTAACTACTAGCATGGCCAGACTTATACAATATATTATATTGTCAATAGGAAAACCACCTCAGGAAATGTGATTCTGTTTTGCCCTGGAGCAATGTTGGAGGAGAACATGTTGTGCTCAGTTATCAAGCTGTTCTTTTGACGCGGCTCTTAGCATTCTGAAGAGATTTGGGATCGAGTTTAAGTATGATAGCTGCCCTGTGGAGCAAAACAAAGAAAAAAAGAGTAGAAAGTCAAAAAATCAAGGGAATTGGAGAGAAAAGGAACCAAGAATATGGAAGAGAGGAAGGGGGGGGGAAGGGGAAGATGGGGGAAGATAATTGGGTTATAATGCAGATGTGTATAAGACACAACAGCAGGGAAATATGGACAAAGTGAGCTGCATAAAAAGACAGTACACAGGAGAGAGAGAGAGAGAGAGAGAGAGAGAGAGAGAGAGAGAGAGAGATGTATGGGGGCACAACAATAAGAGGAGGAGAGGTCTGCCTCAGGGAGAGCTAATCAACACCTACGGCAGATGACAAGAAGCTATGCTCTCTTTCATCATGACTGTCTGCGGTGTTGAAATCCTCACACTTCTGCTTTTTTATATATCACTTCTAGAGTCAAGTCTAGACTACATCCAGAGACAAGAGGACTTACTACTGTAAAGGCAAGGAATATGTGCCTAATCTAGTATAGGATGCAAGAGTTCAGACGCAGAAACCTGTAAATCCATCTGACATTTATTTTAATTAAAAAAAAATATATATATAAATTATTTGTTACATTTTTTGAAGATATTACCGTACTTTTGATTCAATGACGCACAGCCTTTTCATTGTAAAAAAGGAGAAATGAGTGAACCCAAATATGGAAACCTATATATTACTGATTTAAGTTGCTAATTGCTAAAAGAAAATTCAGGTTAACTTTTTTCACTCAGGTGAATTTTGACAGAAACTAATTTCAGCAATGCATTTTAGATATCAATATTTATTAAAGTGTAACTGAACCCCAGCTCTGAGTATCACTCCACCCACTACAACTATGAAAAATGCGTCACGGAGCAGAGCGAGGGGAGGGGCTGAAAGGAGGAGCCAAATTAACATTAACATTTGATTTTGATTACGTATGAGCGGACGGTGTGTAACGTTGAAAACCATACAGGTCCTGGGGTGATTTGTAATGGATATGACCTGTAGATCTGTTTTCGGCCCATATAATGCAGATTTTTATAAAAAACGGGAAGTCCAATTACTTAGTTTACAGCTCAAAAAACACATAGGGTGCAGTTACACTGTAATCTAGGAATTCTGATAAAATTATGCTGTGTACACTGTATAAAAATACATCTTATCTATTCATTACATTATCTAATTACTTTTCACCCAGAACATGATTGCCGATAAGAGAAACATTTACTTTAACCAATCACACCTGGAGCCTGCATTTGAAAGCTGTGTGCACACATGTGTGCGTGCGCGTGTCTGTGTGTGTGTGTGCATTCGTGTGTGTGTGCATGTCAATGAAGAAGTGTCTGTGTAGCTACACCGGTTCCACAAAATAATGGCCACGAATCATACAGATGTTTTTTGATGTTATATTTTCTCTCTCTCTGTATTTTGTCATAACATATACATCTCTCAAGCTAGCGTCTGATAAACATGTGATCACAGATGTGATGATATTAAAAACATTACCGTGTGCGCCTCTTGAACCAAGTGCAGAATACAATTGTTCATCCACATCCGCTTCTTTCCCATAATCCAATAGTTATGACCTAATGACCTTAACTATGGTCATGTGATCTGTTACATTGTCATAACAAAATAAACCTTAAAGGGTGCATTTTTTACTTAACAATATATTTATATTTTGCTTGCTACTCCCTTTTAGCGTGACTATATTTGTTTTAAAATGTGAATAGCTGCACAAACGAAATATATTTATGGCATAAGCCTACAAAATGAAAATTTTAGCAAGAATTATATCTGAGACAGTTCGTTTTCAATCGTCTCCACTGAAGCAGCATGAGCTCAAATGACCTGCAACTACAACAAGGCCCACTACGCTAGCTGTTAATTGAAAGAGAGAGGTGTTAGGAACTAGAGGAAATGCAGTGGTATAGTGCGCTTGGTTGTGTGTTTGTTTGTTTGTTTGTTTGTGTGTACGTCTATGTAAATGAAGTTGTGAGCATCCACGAACAAAACAAGCTGAGCAGTGGAGAAAAAGAGGTCAGTTCCATTGCCGACAGATACATGCTAAAAGGGAGGAGCAGACTTCTTTGTATATAATAATAATAATAATAATAATACATTTTACTTGTCTCTTCTCTGCCCTGCCACCCCGCAGGTTAACCAGACCTGCTTCTTCTGACCATGACAGAGCTTAACGAATCATCTCATTATCGCGCTGTCCCAGCCATCACTTCCCAATTACCTGTCCTTGAACGTATAAAGTGTCACGTCGGATTTGCTGAGACGCCAGCACCCCAAGACAAATGGTGGCTGCACCGTTTCTCCTTCCCGAATATGATATATGATGCACCATGTAGTAAGAGATGGCCAGTGTTGAGGTTGTTATTCTCTATTATCCTTTTCATTGACTTTACCACACTGCTATACAGTAGCCTGTTATCATTGCAGGGCTATTCAAATCCTGAAATTGGATTACAGATTCTGGAGGACCATCTATATGTCTTTACTGTATGCTCACATTAAATTGACATTATTTTAATCGATCAATAAATTATATATGCTGTACATGCATACAGCCGCTGAGAAAATGAAGAGACCACTGCAGCAGTTTCTCAGATTTTTACTATTTACTTTTTTTTTTATGTAATATGTGAAGATTTAGATTCATAGAATTCTTCTTTTTGTGTTAAATAATTACATTTACAGTATAAGTCTCTTAATTCTTTCTGCGACTGTATAGTGTGTGTGTGTGTGTGTGTGCGTGTGTGTGTGTGTGTGTGTTTATATATATATATATACACATTCATATATATACACACACACACTGTATACAGTATATATTTATGTATATACTGTCACAGCAAGAAGGTCCCGGGTTTGACCCTGCCTTTCTGTGTGTAGTTTGCATGTTCTACCCGTGTCTGCGTGGGTTTCCTCTGGGTGCTCCGGTCTCCCCCACTATCTAAAAACATGTTAGGTTATCTCTCCAGTCATGTGACCAGTGACACTGGCTCCAATCTGGAGGTAGTCCATGGGCGCTGCACAGCGGCTTCCCACTGCTCCCTTGAGGAATGGGTTAAATGCACAGGATGAATTTTGCAACATGTATGTGACAATTAAAGCACCTTTATTTATATATATATTGCATTTTAATGAAGTTATCAGTTCCACAAAAAGGATCAAACCTATATGATAACAGTAAATTCTACCTTATAATGGGAAAAGGTCAATCGAAAACATATAGCCAACAGTTTGAATGCACTGTATATTGACAACACTGGCTCACAGCATTGTGAGAGCTGTCAGACAGTGTGGATATACGTACAGAGGAGAATACAGGCTTCTGCCTGGCTGGCCTTGGCAGGACAAGATCTAGTGGACCCCATAGGCCCATTGAGAGAAGCCAGAGTTCTTCTAATGGTTAAATCAATGGGCACGAGGCAGAGGACCGTTCTCATCGTTCTATGCAGGGGACTAGCAACAAGCCAGGAAGACATCTGCTACTGCGTACTGGTGCCTTCATGCATACTCCATCTATCATGCACTATATTTTGTGTTGGGCTGTGTATACATTAGTATTTCCATACATGAGAATGCACTGTATATACAAGTATATCAATCTGTATGTTAGAATCCAAATGTCCTGTAGATAACAACTGGGGTGTCATCTACAGCAGTGGTTCCCACCCTTTTATGTCTCATATTCCCCTTGAGCTGTTACACCAAGGCAATAGTGTGTTGGTACTTTTCCTAAACGTGTTTTATTGAACGCACACACAGTATGTGTTAGCATCTAGATGATTTGATTGTGTGCTGTTTTGAGGTGCGTGTGAAAGTGGTGTAACAATAGATACCCACCCTGGATAATTGTACAGTACATTCCTACATGCCTATACAATTTACTGTAGCAATCGACATTTATATGATTTTGTAAATCATTTGAAACTTGCCAATCTTTCCACGTACTCCCTGCAAACTGCTCAAGTACCCTTGGTTGGTAACCACTGATCTACAGAATATACCGGTAGTCACATTTGTCCTTCTATAGCATTGACTCTTTAGTTAAGCATTAGGGGAGCAATGACATGGTCAAAAGACATTGGAGTCTGTTTTTGTGCCGTCCTTGATGGATTGAGACAGCCTTGGACATATACAGAGCTGTTTTCAACACCCATGGTGCCCGGCTTGATTTCAGATTAAGGCTGGTGCTCATTATATACCAAATTAGGTTGCCCTTGCGAGCCTCTTAAATTGCACCACTGAAAAAGCCAATTTGAGTTGGTTCACTGCACACAGAACATGTCTCCAGTTTCTATCTCTGGCATTGTGTTTTGATTGTGCTGTCAACTCGTCATTATTCCTGTTCATAAAACAAAAGCAATTTATCTCATTATGGGATTGGCTTGATGTGGGCTCTCACTATCTTTCTGAATCTCTCTCTCTCTCTCTCTCGCTCTCTTTCGTTAGTGTGTCTTAATGAGGAAGGTTAGTGAGCTCTGCCGTGACATCATCAACATCTGTCCATTTGGCATCGTTTCGCATCTAAATATAGGCCGAATCTCTCATAGACGACAGTGTCAACACAAGTTGAATGTATGCACATTTGACAGTACTGTAGCTGTTCTGGAAGCATATCATGTGTGAATCAATGGTAAATGTGTCAATACATTCATGCCTAAATTCATGTGATGTGTGTGAGGGTTTGTCCAGGACACAAATGGCCTTTATTTATCGGCGGTCCACAGTGACTTCCCTTCTTTTGCTGCAAAGCCTTGATCATGGTGGTGGATTTAAGCCCCATGCCCTGCAGAGAGAAGACTTTTAAGAGCATGCTGTTCGTAGATATACAGACAGATACTGACTTGTCGTGATGCCGCGGTGAACTTGGCTAATGGCCCTACAACAGGCCTGGCATCATGCTGTCACACACAGCGACCCGAGGTGAGAATGGCCAAAGGAGCAGGGGGTCTCCACTGACCCCCCGGGACAAAGACAGGTGTTCAAATCATTACCATTAGGCCATTTAGCAGATTCCTTTATCATCTAGTGATTTATAATTACAATACAAGTATTACACAAAGCAGAGAGGGCTTAGGTATCTTTCTCTCGAGGATGCTTCTGGATGGGCCAACTCTTGGGCTTGAACCCAATCCTTACTCTCTCGGACTCAAACAACCCAGACCATTAGATTATTGTGCCCGCTATATTTCACCACCTTGACCCTGAATGACTGAATGAGTAGCCTGCTTTACAAAACATGCATTGTAGTATAAATAATTGAACTGGGAGGAATAGGCTTCATTGCAGCTATTGGTGTATGGTGTAGTTTGTTTTCCTCTGACATGTTAATCTACAGGACACAGTAAATCTGCATGAACACGCAACTCGCCTTTCCCACATCATGTGTTATAATCCATGCTGGGTGTTGTGTGAAGAACAGCAGAAGAATATCTTGAAAGCAGAGACACCGTTGCAAATGCACATCTCCATTGCAAGTCTAGCTGTTGCTATGCTACCATGGCAAATCTGGAGCAGCTGGTTGTGTGTTTGATGAACCCAGGTTCATCTCCAAAGCATCTTCTCTCATGTCTGGAATGCTGACAGGGTTCATACCATATTGATGCTAAGAAACACATTTTAGGATACTGCGGTAAACCTGGAGTTAAACAAGAGAATTACATTAAGGTAAACACACATTGCATTTTCATATTTTGCAAATAATATTTTGATATAACCCACAACTTTTCAAGCACTGACCCCCAACGGCTGTGCTATTCTTGAGTTCAAATCAGGAAGACCAATAATGGATGCTCGATGGTTTGTCCTGGAAGAGCTGTCTCCTCTTTCTCGGCCCTCTAAATGCATTTAAACTCTTAGCTTTCATACCTCTTCTGTTTTTGTTCCTCATAGGCCCTTTACTCATAAGGCTTTTATTACTCTACTATCTTATTCTCACATTTTGCCCTGCCCTGCTCTCTCGCTGCCTCCACCCCCCCGCCCCAACCCCCCACCTGACCTGCCTGCATGAATATAGAATTGCAGACACACAGCCTGTGGATATGGACGGACAGGAATTCCTGTTCTGCATGGCCCATGTTTATTAAGCAGTCACTGAGGGAATTGTGAAGTAAATTGAACTGAACTAATTTTGATTAAATGTGGCATTGCACTGGCATGACTCAAATGAAGCTTTGAATTATGTATGCCATATCACCAATCCATCCATCCATTTAGAATACAATGTGAAATATTATTTGCGTGTGTGTCCAGTGTGCATAGGCAAATCGGGCCAATCAGAGGCCAGCGGAAGTTTTTCTCAAGACGAAGACAACATCGTATACAATAGTATATTACTGTAAGTGGTGAGTTTCGGTTTCCACCGGCGCTCTTGCTGATTTTAAAAGGTAACTGCACCCTATATTGGGTTTTTTAACTAAATAATATTGGATTGAACTGTGATGAGAGACATCAATGCTGGTTTTAATATTGACAACAATACAGTTTTTTTTTAAACGGCTCCACACATAATATCTGTTTAAAATCACCAGAGGTCCTTGCCGGGTTCCCCGTGTAGGCTACTATCTGCAACTTTTTTGTGGGTGTTTTTTTTTTTTTTACTTTCCATGTTTTTTTTTTTTTTTTTTTTTTATGCTTTCCTGATTACAGAGTGGGACTTTGCTTGAGGGACCAAGCTGCTGCAGAATCATAAAATCGATAGGTGACGGCCAACGACATTTTACGAGCGACAAGTACATTCATCAAGGCAAAAAGACATGTCTACTGAGTGAGTGAATCTCTCTGTATAGTCCTCAAAGCTGCAAACCATAATGAATGTGGCCCTTGAGAGAGGACAGCAATGTGTCTGTCTAATCCTCTCTTTCTGTCTCTCACACATACCAACACGTTTTCTTATTCTCTTACCCTCCAACTATAAACGTTTACAGTACACATGCGGCTGTAATGCACTATTTACGCTATGGTTTGTTTTATTTTATATTTAATTATCTCAAAGGTGGTTAATAATCATAAATAAATAGAAATAGAAGCATATAACTAGGGTTTCTATAGGGTCCTCACACAGCGTGTGCTCGGGCCCTAAATATTCTTAATGGAGAATTCTGGCCAATATTGCACCTCTTGTGGTGATAGCTTGTCACCAACATTTAAAGTCATGTTAGAGTGATAACAGGTTGCATACAAACATAATATACTAACATACAGTATAAACAAAGACCTCAACATATCTGAATTGTATGTCTAAATATATTTTGCATAACCCAAAACTAAGCAATAATGAAAACACCATTCTGTGATCCTTCTCCCTCGATTTAGACCTGAAAGGTGATGCCAATTGCGAGAAGTGATGCAAACAGAACATCTTTTGTTATATTGTGAATCTGTGCCCTCTTATTAAATGCAGTTACAAAATGTGAATAAAGCCATTAATCTGATATATTACAGGCATTTTCAAACAGACATACATTTCTAATGACATGAAAGCTGGTGATGTTTACACAAAATGCCTCTATATACAGTATATATATATATTTCACCTATATATATACAGTATAAAGTAAATGCTTAAACCGTGAACTCCTTAGTATTGAATATCAAGGCCACGATAGTAAATGTTGGGGTTCTAGCGTTGCGGTGTGGCCCGGTAGCTCGGCAATGAGTAATGAAAAGGTTCTGCGCCATGCATACCCGTGTTTGATCCAGCCTCAATATACTGACCTTCACTTTGACGCTTTGCTTCTGTGATTCATGTAAGCAAGCACTCGGGGCTCAAGACCAATATGGAATTATACTGCGGCACATAAGGGCACTTTGAAATGTTCCTTTGTAATTCAGTATGCCACCGCTGTGGGATAAGTTAAAAGCTCTGAGGTCAGTCCACTTTTTGAATGAGATATTTAGCAATCAATGTAATTGAAAACTGACAAATCAACTCATGGATCAGCTATTAATAAATTATAAATGACCGCTTTACATCTTGGAATACAGCTGATGTTCAAAATATGTCTCGCAACCAATTTCTTTAACATAAATGTGTAATTTTTGCCACCTGCAGAGTTAAAAAACATCTGATACTGAAGTTTGAATCCAGCATGGAACTAGCTCTTTCAAGCCAATAGACCTGTCCAGATATACTGTATGTCTTTTTAAGAATAGTAGTCAAAGCAAGAATTTGCTACATGCACGATATTGCTCCAGTAAATAAAATACAACACAGGTGCAGGATCGCTCAGCCCAGGCTTTGCTATGTAACCATAGGGTTAGGGTTACTTACTGTACCGTAGTAAGAGAGCAGCTATGTCTGTCCGTATTAGTTTTACAGCTTTGGCTTTCTTTTCTATGTGTTTAACACTTTTGACATACGGTACTAGCTATAGCTTGCACAAAGTTTTAAAGGGAGACAAACGCTTTCTTTAACCCTAAACTGTGACATGCATAATCTACGCCGGCAGTTGACTTTTTACTTTTTCAGTGTTGCCAATCTTTAACATTGACAAAAATTGCACTAAAAATAACCTGAGCATGGCATAACTCAAAACTATAGACAATAAGAAAAATGTAATTCTGTGATCGAGCAGTGATGACACCACTATCTTTATTCCAGGAAAAATAATAAAAAAACTAAAACATTTCAACAAAACTCCTTTTATTGTCATTAGGCCTAATTAGAGGCAACTGATAATGCTTTGTATTTACTAGCTAATATAAAAAATGATTTTCTTCAAGACAATATACTGGATTATATACAGTACAGAATACTGTATAATATATTTAAAGAAATGTTTCCAGAAAAAGACCCAAAACACCACTCGACTAATGATCTGACGTAACGTTACGTAAACTGAGGATTCGCTATACTGCCTGCAGACTCTTGAGAGGCCAACGACTCAGCTGAAGTCTCTTGTGCCTCCGTATATCCCTGGCCGCACTTATGTTTCTGTGGCAAAGTCAAGGGATCCGGTGGAAATTGCAGTGGAACCAGAATCCCAAAAGACTCGGGACCATCTGTACTTCTCTCATTAGAGGGGGAGGGGGAAGGATGGTCTAGTTATCTGGGTGTTGGGGGACACATTTAAATTGCTTGCTGATATTTTGTTTGCCCACCCCCATATGCTTGTGAATTTTGCTTGTCTGTTTAGTTTTATAACATCTAACTAGCGCTGTACTTTGGTTTGGTTGGTAATGCTTTTTGTTATTGTGCTGCATACAGTAAGATAACGTTTGAGAAATGTTCTTTCAGACATATTGCAATCGTGTTAATGCATGTGTATTTTTTGTCTCTACAGTACCGCATTTGTTATTCTCCTTTTGTGCATTCTTTTTGTTACACAGTAATGCTGTTTTGTTGTGTGTGTGTGTCTATTTCTTTGTGTCTATTTTGTTTTCATTTGTTGGCAACTGGCAGTTGTCAGCTAAGGACCTGCAAGGCGCTTTTCTTTAAAACTGGTTAAATTGTACAAGGAGAATTCTCCATTTGTTATTTACTGTAACATGCTATAATAAAACATTTATATTCTGGACAGAAATGAATAGATTAGAGAGGTCATGTTTTACTGCTACCCTGTTCACATATACTTAAATAAGGACAATGTGAAAATGATAATGAGAGGCAAACAGTTTGAGATCATGCAATATTGAATTAACGCTTAATTCCTGACTTCTGAAACCTGAAAAGGGATTATTCATGTTGTAATAATAACAATGTACTATAAATACAGCAAGCTATTATTATGTGATAGTTTGTGTGTTAATGTGGCCAGTGTATTGTTATCATGCACTGTTCTCTGAAAACACTGGGAAACAATGCCCTTCTCTATGTTAAATAACTGAAATTACTATTGTAACATTATTTACCTTTCAGGCTGTTGGCAATCCAAACATTGCAGTAATCAATTTGCCATCTATCTATTGCTATGTGAATTTGATTCTTTATTTTTACTGTCAACATAATTCTTTCTTTCAGAGTAAATTCGTAGATGGAAAAGATGACAGAGAGAGGTGGCAAGGCAATTAACCCCTTAATAAGCCCATCTGTGCATGGCTTCTGTGTCATAAATCTGACTGAAATATTCTTAGCAAGCACAATTTCTGGTCTTAACAATATTCCTACCTCCTTTGTACCATTATATTGTTTCCAGAGTAGCACCTTCTTTACTAATTTTAAATAATTGTGGTCTGTCACAGTGTCTAAGTGGCACAATCTGTCACTTTAAATGTCCCATTCGGCCCACATCCTCTTGTTCAAACTGTTTTACAAACAGCTTTGAAGTGGTCATTTATTGTAGATGTCACCCCAATATAATAAACTACAAAATAAAATATGTAAATTTTTTTAGGTTTGACTGCTCAATGCTAATTTATGTATTTAAAGTTAATAGTTTTGCAGAAGTGATATCAATTTAAAAGAGCTTTCACTCTTCTATAGCGTGTAATTGTGTGAAATAGAATAGATGTACTTCAGCTATAACATTCCAAGAGGCAATATAAGAATTTCATTTCCTTTTGTGACAAATCGATTCATTAGATTTTGTAGCAGATGTAGCCGGATGGTGAGCATTTTGAACTATAATTTGAATTATAATGATATGGCCAACTTTATCACAGATGGTCTCATATTCTTCTGTCTGAAACAATAAAGATGCCTTGCAAAAACCAGACACTGATTTGGAAAGATGTCGGAAAACAATCCAAATGTTTAAGTGTGAGAAAAAGTGTTTCCTAGAGTGAAAAGTAACTTTATATGCTACAGCATATCAAGATAGAAATTACAATGATTAAGTACAAATCTGTGTGGTGTGTGTGTATACATCTGTACAGTCTGCAGAAAAGCAAGCATATTTTCTCTCCAGTCCATCGACAAAGACAAAAGGAATTCACATTTGAATACAGTATAATACAATGCAGAATGTCCTGCAAAATGTTTTTTAATAATAATAATTATGATATATATATAAATTAAACTAGAATACTGTCTCTTAAAAGTATGTTCTGCATGTTTTGTGTTAGTGAGCACTCCTTTGCCGAGATAATCCATCCACCTCACAGGTGTGGCACATCAAGATGCAGATCGGACAGCATGAGTATTGCACAGGTGTGCCTTAGAATGAGAAGTGCTCACTAACACAGATTTAGACAGATTTGTGAACAATATTTTAGAGAAATAGGCCTTTTGTGTACATAGATAAAGTATTACATCTTTGAGTTCAGCTCATGATGAATGGGGGACAAAACAAGTTTTGCGTTTATAATTTTGTTCAGTGTGTGTGTGTGTATATATATATATATATATATGCAGAACATACTTTTAAGAACCAGTATTCTAGTCTGTGCTGTTACAGTTAAAGGCTATGGACATGTGAAGTTGATTTAGACAAGGCTGTCTAGTGATGGCAGACTATAGTTATTTGAATGTCTTGAGTGTTAGATTAATGACAACATTAATGCTGGCACACAATACAGTAGTCGAGGGTGGTGGAAATAAGACACTTCGCTTAATGCAGTGTTGTCCATGAGGTTTTACTATTAATGGACCCTTGTGCGGACAGAAGGGGAGCCATCTGTTAGATGCAGATATACTCCTGCATCTGTCTCCAGTCTTATTGGCCACACCAGTGGATGTGTGTCTGCTCAGCAGCAGAGCAAGATGAATGAATTCCTTTGGGCGCTGCCATTAACACTTCTCACATGCTCCTGTAGCTGTGTACCAAGAGTGGATGGGAGAGAGACATGTATAACAGAGATATTGAGTGAGTGTGTGTGTGTTTAAGAAGGAGACGGAATAGTTAATAGTGTACAGTAGCTATATATATATATATATATATATATATATATATAGTTCAGATGCAAAAACCTCTAAGTCCATCTGACATCTTTTTTTTCTTAAATTGGCAATATTTTAAATAATGTGTTACATTTGTGGAAGATATTACTTTCTATTCAGTGACACACAGGCTTTGCATTGTAATAAAGGTGAAATGAGTGAACCCAAATGGAAACCTAATAAATATTGCTGTTCCAAATGGACTTTTGCATGTGAACTCTTCATATATAAATATATACACAGTATACTGTATAAAGTATATAGCCAATATTTATGATGAAGAATACAAGTTAGGTACTTTATTCAGCTTGTTTTGAATATGAAAAACCCAGAGAAATTAATTGGGCTTTAACATAAACATGCGGCAAGCATCTGTATAAACACTTAATGAAAAGCATTTAAATGCATGGCCACAGCGTTAACAACTGACTTGTGTTGCATGTTGTTCCTGCTAATATGAGTCGAGAGCTTACCTTAAGGGGGAAATCAATTGCAACTTTAATGAAACCGCACGTGGGTCTCTGGGCTCGCCCTTTGCTAATGTCGCCACCAACCGTGTGATGTATCTCCGTTTTCCTCTCCCCTGCCTGTCTCCCATCACCCACTGGGATGCCCAGGCAATAGCAAATCAATTCTAATAAATGAAACTATTTATTGGATTTAAATGGGGTTGTTTTTCTGATATAGTGTCGCTCTAGACGTCTTATGCAGAAATTGTATCACTGCACATTTTCCCTTAACATTTCCATTAGAGGCAAAAAGTATAATAATACTCAATTAAATTCAGTAAATGTTTTAAAATAAGTATTTCAGTGGTCTGCCTACTAGATAGACAAACTAATTTTGACTAACTATCAAGAGTAATCACAATAATTACCAGTAGCTTAAGGTGGGAAAATATTGTTAATATTTCTATGAAAAACAAAAGCAGCTCTCCCTTCAGTACTCAGAAGCTCTGCCCACAAATTGGACAGGAGTTGCCAAGGCTGTGTGGTGCAATCTACATTCCACTATGTGTTCCCATTTATAAAGTCAGGGTTGTGTATGAACACCAGAGGTGCGTTCAGAATTGGCCAACATAGCGAACGTTTTGCGAACATTCGCAATCGTATTTAAACCATTTTTCGTTTGCATTGTGTTTGTGAACAAAAGCAAGTGGTCTGAGGAGGTAGTTCTCGGCGAACACATGTTGAAGTTGGACGAAGGGTAACAGTTTAAATCTAATATTTTTGGAATGTTTACACAAATCTTTCAGAATTAAAGTTCAAAGCAGACACGTTCGCACGTTAGAACGCACCTATGATGTTCGTTTCAGCGTGCACACAGAACATATTTGTGAAGTGTATTAGCTTGCAATCGCTGAACCCACCTTTAAGTATTACAAACCCTTGCTCACGAAGTGAATGCACCTGGAGTGACGGACAGGTACAGGTGGTCTGTGCCCCCTAGCATATGATTCTGAGCTCCGTAGTCAGAAAAGCAAGACAGATTTGTTTCTCTGTTGGATCAATGGCTGAATGTCCCATGGTGCCATTTGTCACTGTGACTTTGATCCTGTTGTTGGAACAGAATGGGGATGTCTCCTCAACTCAGCAGGGAATTCCACAGTCATCCCAACCACCATTCTCTGTTGCGTTATATACTACTGTATATGACCCACATTTTTTTTGTGAACTGGCTACATTTCAGCCTTGACAGTACAGAGGAAGAATGTGCCTTTGGGATTGCATACAATACATATTCTATAGTAAATTAAGCTAACACAAGTCACCAATTATCTTCATTCGGGACAAAAGCTGCCCGTTCTCAGTGCGTGCTGAAAACATAATTTTGGTGTTTCTACACAGCCCTGGCTTCGTAAATAGGAACGCAAACAAAGTGGTGCAGACTGCACATAGCAACAATAGCCTAGTTTCCAATGTGTGGGGTGGAGCTTCTGAGGGCGCACCCTACTGTCTGGCATTGATCATGATATTGATATTATATCAGACATATTGATATCAGAACACTTGGATCTGTTTGTATAGCGTCCGCTTTGTACTGTGAGATAACAATGTGGACTGAAGCTTTAAGATGGCGTTTAATAATAATTAAAGTTTAAAAGCTACTTAAAAGAGCTACCATTTAGTAAAACACTTGGCATCACATTGGTGGTGGTGGGTAGTGTGTTAAACTTATACAGAGGAATTTGTTGAGAAGCTTACCAACACGACTCTGGCTGTTTACAGGTATTGTTCTGTTAGATAAGTAGGCTACTGTTAAAATATGTAACAACTGAAATTAGTAAATAAAGCAGGCTACATACTTTGTGAGTGACAATGCTAACAGCCAATGAAAATGTATTTCGGAAAGCGCTGTTGAGCTTACAGGGGTCTATGTAAAAGACGTTCAGCACAGAGTTGTTTATGTAGTGCTAATGGACAGAAAGGCTGAAACTAGTTGGGGGGGGGGGGCAACACTTTGGGTAGCGTGAACCAGAGCCATGGAACTAACAGAGTTACGCCAACGGA
>JAOEGT010067161.1:0-49422 GCA_025447795.1 Speoplatyrhinus poulsoni
AATTGTTTGACAATTAAAATGCTATTTGGGATTGCATTTTCATTTGAATTTAGTCCTCTATGGACTTCCATACCAATCAAATGCAGCAGTTATGGCTATATTGATAGTTTTGATGGCAAGGACTAGCTTTTAACTGTCCTAATGTACTAAATGGATTTAATTTTGTTCAGTATATGATGACTTCTTATTTTATCTTTAGTATATTTACAATTACCCTTTAATATAGCAAAATATGTTATTAGATGAATCCCTTAAATAATCGGTAGAATACTCGATTACTAAAAGAATCGATAGCTGCAGCCCTACTAAAAATGCACAGGACACAGTATCGAAGATGCGCTTTTAGTGATCCAGCTTCAAAACATTGTAGTTTCGCATGATTACAAAGCCTAGTCAAAGTGCAGTCAGGTTCTCTTGGCACCGCGGTTGCCTTTTCATAAGTCCTTATCAATTCGCCTTCACATCATTCCTTGACATTATGACCTTTTCAACCTGAAAGTGGCTAGCAAAAGGACTATTGGGACGCAGCCCAGGGTGGAGAAGCACTGCGCTATACTCCTTCAGGGGAACCAAGGGTGAAACCACACTGACCTGAGGCAGCAGTCATGTTTGCATTGGGGCTGTCCCCTGCCCCTTCCAGCAGCATGGATGAGGGGGGCGGCTGGCCCCGCTTCAGTAGCACTTTATGGTCCTGCTGGCTGCGGAATCGCGGCGGCACTTCTCTGAGCATGTAGCGCGGCTGCTGAGGTGCGCTGCCACCACCAGGGGCGCTGCCGTTCCCACTGGCGGCGGAGGGGGGCTGTCCGTTGGCCACCACCGGGCGCTTGGCATTGTTGGCGCCCTGCGGTGGGACGGCGGAGCTGCCGGGACCCGGGGCCGCTGGCGAGGTGGAGGCAGAGGGGGTGGATCCAGGGCTGGGGAAGGCAGAGCTGCACTGGGGGGCCGGAAAGTGGGCTGGCACTGGCTTGTTTGAGTCTGACACTGAAAATGGTTCAGAATTCCACAGTGACACTTACATTGAAAAAACGTACAGTATACTGTAACTAAAGTGCAAGCTAAAACAGAAGTAGACAAATGAACATCCACAGACCTACCTTTGTTTTTTTGCTCTGCAACCTGAAAGACAGAAAACCAAGTCAGATTTACTGTTATCTGTATTCAACAACTGACTATGAATCTGGATAACTCAATACATCCATCAGTACAATATGGTTCTGGTTGTTTGAACTTGTTTTGATCATTAGTCATTTAATGGTCTCAGTTCTCATAGTAAAAGCTCCCAAAGTTCTATGCACCTCTGTTGCTATGGTTGTGTATGCCCCCTAGTCGACCATTAGCGCACACTGTGCTCGTCCCCTGTGGTGACGTCACACAAAACAATTAGCTTTACCGGGCTCTACCTATTTTTTATATTTAAAAAATCTAACTGTTTCACATTAAACTTCATAATATAACAGTTTATGCATCCTTGTTTTTCAATGGCCGTCAATAGGAAATAGTTTTTTTGGGTAGCAGAGGCTGCAGTACTGGCGTTGGCCACCATACCAGGAGGAGAAGCAAATCTCTCACTCGATCCTGGGGCTTGCTATGTCCCCATATTTAACTGGTTCAAAACTCAGCTTCGAGACCGAATTGAACTGAAACGTAATACTCAATGCACGTGGGTGGAGTTTTTACGTTAACGACCAATTTACACATTCATCCTCTATGGAACTTTTGTGTGTGCGGCATAATTGTCATTGTGCACTTAATAACAAGCATATTTGAGATGCGGAATTACAACTCACTTGCACCAAAATCCCTTTTCACCTTCGCACACTAAAATTTTTACTCATGCGAGTTTTTATTTGATTTTCAGTTCATATCATTTTGGCGTTGGCGATTTTCTTTGGCGCTTGCTAAAATGTAGGAAACCTAGTTGCTAGTTGTTGAATTTGGTTTCAGAACAATCCACCAGTCCCGTCAGGAAAATCGTACATTTCCCATACTAATCCAGACAAGGGAATTACTCAAATCTAATTCCATAACTTTCCTTACTGTGTAAGAACCTTGTGGTAGCTAGTGAATATGAGCAAGCTCCTACATGAATAGCTTGTAGCAGCAATGCTATATATAAAAATTTAAGTAATTCAGAGCACGAACAAGATGATGGTACACTAAAGATTATCAGTGCATACATTATCAACACAACATATTCAATAGGGACGCACAGATTGTTAAATTCTGATCCGATACGATGACAGATAAAATAATAATTTGGTTGATAGCAATGCTGGTAAATACTCCCACATGCTATTCATGCTGCCCTCTTACATCATGTCCAGCCAGTGGCCGCTATGGGTGGTTTTACAGTACCACCTATGGGATCGTCTCAGAATCTGCAGCTGAGTGGTCTACTGTTGTATGAGTAAGACTGCAAAAACAACATTTTGCCGGCGCAAAATTGATGATGTGACAACAAACAGACACTGTCACGGGTGAATGGCATCTTATTTGCAGGTAGACCGATGGCAGTCAATAAGGATGTGAATCTCTGCCGACACAGATGTACAACTAATAGCCTAATCGGTTCATCCATAATATTTAAATGGTAATTTTTGTTAATTTTGTAATTTCAAGTCAAGAATAAATTAGTTTTGGAACATGCGACATATGCTTGTACATTACTATATCACACATGGGCATATAGCTGGTTACATTCTCATTATTGACACTTTAAAGCGGGCTACATGTCTGGTCGTAAAAATCGTTAAGTTGGGGTGCGCTCTCCCCGAAAATCTTTACGTTGGGGTGCGCTCTCCTCGCTTATCTTGGGTGGAGGATTGTCTCGGCAACGGTAGCCGGACTTGCAACTCAGACAGTTGAAGGTATCTTACTGCGTGCTTGTGCAGCAATTATTTGATTTAATTGACATGAATCATTTGTCTCTCAAGACATAATGCGCTAATTTATAAAACCCACTAGCCTCGATAGCAGTATCGATAAGCTCAGATATGATAGATTTTAGGGTTTTGAAAAATGTGGAACCGGTTCCTTACAGAACCGGGTGTCGATCCCCATCCCTACACTTTATCTGACCTAACCATTGGTCACCGTTTCAGCAATAGTCCAAAAGTGATGCCCAGGTGAACAGCGATACATGTATGGATAATACAGGAAGGGGCTCACCTTCTGAGAAGTCTCCCTTTTCCTTTTGTCGTCTTTCTTCCTTTTCTTGTCTTCCATTAACTACAACCTCCTGTCTTAATGCTCCTTTCTGGGAAGGAAAGGCAGACAAAGCATAGTATTTATGGCAGTATATCTAACAGTGGGAACTACAATAGTCTATGTATTGAGCTGCAGGACACTGCATAGACCATATGAATCAGTCATTGGTGCCTAATGCTAACAAATGTTTTCAACCTGGGCAACAGCGCAAGTATGCTCATCATCATAATCTTGGAGAATGATATAAGCTGTTCACTAGTATCATTTGATGTGGTACACATAATATGAAGGTATAGTGAAGCTGAACACTTGCTGGAATTGGAACATAATCACTAATTTACAAGGCTTCCTTAGAAACACTGACAACTGTTAATTCAATGTCAAGATGCTGCATCTATAGTTTTTATTCAGGGGCAATCTTCAATTGGACATTCACCTGGCATCTATAAACACGTTTCTGACCTAGACATTAGAACGAGACTAGGTGTGACACAGACGTGTTGCCAGCTGCCTTCGTTAAGTAAGTAGTCTTATAAGTAGCTGCATTTTCAAGCGCCTTATGAATACTCCACAATGAACTGCCACGGATAACATGATATTCGCTCACGTCAAATCAGACAGAACATTCTGCTAGCTGCACTGCGTATGGTTACCGTACACATGTCAGTTTATGTGCCATTTTGACACTTTTGCATGAGGACCGATTTTGTTACCATTAGCACCAGTACAGCACCCTGCACGGCTATTCATGAAACCGTACGGTAAATGCAACACGGCTAGTTTAGCATACTAGCCGTAACATTAGACGCTCATCTTCAACTATCTGCAGAAAAGAAACTGAAACCAAAGTCTTCTAACCTTGTTCAGCTAGCGATTGTGCAGTTAGATAAGGCCGTTGCTGAGCATACTCACAAATGGTATGATCAGTGCTAACGTTAGCCATCTCGCTCCCTGACACCCTAGCACTGCTGGCTAACAGCGTTAGCTTGCCCATCTTTGCGCAGACATTTTTGCAATGCAATTTGATCCAACAAACAAGAACCTAACGACTAACTGTATAACAGCATGTATATACAGAATAAATGCAATGGTAGACAGTGTTAAAACAGTTAGTGTGCCCGTTAACCATTGCGTTTCATCTACTCACGTCAGGAATCACGTATGAAGAGCAGCTAGCCCGCTAGCTAGCCTGCTAAAGTGCTTCAGTGCGAATTTCTTTTTAGATTTTTGAGGCATTCGTCGGGGATACAAGACCTGTGACGCTTGGGCGGATCATCAAGTATGTGGCAGGTAGTTAACTGTTCTGGTTATACGCAAAACGATGTGTAAATAAGTAGCCTACTGCCGTTCCAATAATGTAAACCTAATGTGCAGTATATTTTAAATTTCAAAGCGCTGTGGAGTCAGTCGCTTGACGGGCGGCCATTTTGCTGCTCAGCATGAAGTGTCTGGTCTCTAACAGAATCGCGTTAAAGCGAGGCTGCCCGCGGACCATCACTCATTGCCACTAACCAATAGGCATCTTGTAGCAGCTGCGTGTAGGCGACCTGACTGGCTGCCTGATATCAGGAGGGATACATGAAAGGCGCTTTTGGACCTAATAGATTTTCAAAAAATGTACCTCATCGCGTCTGTGTATGTAACAAGATACGACCACTGTCTAATATGTTGCGAGGCCCAACCAACATTTGTCACAGGCTATACATTTTGATTCTGACTTTTACGAACTATTTTTTATTTGCAAATTAACAGCATGGCCCCGAGAAAAATAGTAAGGAAAACTGATTGCACTGATAGAGAGAGAGAATCAGATGATGCTGAAACTGCTCAAGAAGACACTAAAGAGAAAAGGAATAGTAGATTTCATGGGAGGAAGAAATACATTGGAGCTCATCTCAGTATTCAAGGTATGTAACTTAAAATATACATAAACGCTTTCTAAAGCCTACATTGTAATTATTTTAACCCCTTGTTTGTTGTTCAGGTGGCATATGGAAAGCAGTGGAGGCCTGCAAAGACATGAGTGGTAAGAGTTTTGCGTTGTTTTTGGGCTCACAGCGTTCTTGGAAGAGACCTGCACTAGACACATCAGCAGCAGCCAAGTTCAAGGATCAGTGTGCCCTTCACGGCTACGACCCTGCTTACATACTACCACACGGATCATACCTAATGAACTGTGGATCTCCTAAAGAAGGTTTGTACAATCACAACTCGCCAAGCTCTTGATCATCTGACAAATGTTTGAATATGACTTGTCATATGACACAGTGTCTGTAAGTATGTATTATTCTGACCAGATGTGTTTGAGAAGAGCCAGGCTTTGTTGGTGGAGGAGTTGAGCCGCTGCAGTACTCTGGGACTCAGCCTATATAACTTCCACCCTGGCTCCTCCTTGGGTTTAATTTCCACCCAACAGTGTATTGAGAGGATTGGTGAGGCCATAAACCACGCTCACCAGCAAACACCTGCTGTTGTAACAGGTACCTGATAGAGAATCAGGAATAACCTTGTTTTTGTGACCTGGCCCATAGGCAACAGCCAGCACACTCAAGTTGTCATGATCTCAGTAGTATTTATTTATTTTGAATTATTTGTTATTTTGCCTTTTGGGCTAATGGGACAACATTATATATAGAGGCACTCATCAATTGCAAAACAGCACCGCATAACCCAGCTCACTGTTTATGTTGTGAGTCTGTAGTAGAGAGGTATGCCAGCTACCACTCAACACCTTCTCCCTGGTCTGTTTCACAGTCCTTGAGAACATGTGTGGTCAGGGCAGGACTGTAGGAGGTCAGTTCTCTGAGCTCAGGAGCATCATAGACAGAGTGAGAGACCACAGCAGAGTGGCTGTGTGTCTGGACACATGCCACGCATTCGCCGCAGGTGAGTGACTCATATACTGCAGCATGCTATATTGCGTTACACTGACCTTAGTTTGAATGTGTTATTAGATTACAATTTAGGGAACTCTAGTTTGTTACAGCAGCAGCAAAAAGGTCATAACTACACATGATAAATTAAAGTGAACCCATATGACTTTACGCCACTAGAGGTGGAGAACGGCGGCGCGCTTAGACGCAGCGGTTTGGTGCTCTTCTGTTCAGTGTCTCGTGTGTGTTGTACGGGTGTACGACCAACATCTACAGCCGGCATGATCTCCTAAAAATAGGATTAATGAACGAGGAATTTGTTACAGTCGAGTTCCTCCGCTCACACAATATCCCGGTCGATATAGCCAGGAACCCGGGCGCGCAGTGGTTCACAATCCCAGCGAATAGAAGGCGTCGGGGACTGAGGGATAGGAAGCAGAAGCCGGCGTGCTTGAGAGGTTGCGAAGGCAGCCCCACAAACCGCCACTTCCGAGTATTTTTCTCGCAAATGGGAGGTCACTCAGAAACAAAATGGATGAGCTTTAGCTGCGGATTCCAATGGACAACATCGTCGGGAACAGCTGCATTCTGCTGATAATGGAAACCTGGCTAAATTCATCCATCCTGGTCCAGGCTATCGAGCTAGATGGCCACACAGTGTATCGGCTCGAAAGGACTAAGGCCTCCGGGGGATTATGTATTTATATAAACAATAGCTGGGGCACAAATGCCAATGTGATAGCAAGCCACCGCTCTTTGAACCTGGAGCTTGTGACTGTTAAATGCAGACCCATATTTCTCCCGCGGGGAGCTTACTGTCATATTGCTAACCTCTGTGTATATACCACCAGATGCTAATGCTAGCGTGGCCCTTGGACATTATTTATAATCGACAGAGCAGGTATCCTGAGGCTGCTCACATTATAGCCGGGGATTTCAATCATGCTGATCTGAAAGCTGTGCTACCCAGTTTGTGCCAGAGCAAAAAATACACTGGACAGAGTGTATACCAACATTACACAGGGTTAAAGGGCAAAGCCATCAGCTCACCTTGGCCAGTCTGATCACACATCCATGCAGTGAATTACCCTTCAGCTCCCGGGTGAAGCCCACCTTACAGATGTTATTTTTTGGAGGGGGGTGGACACTATGAAGTGGGGGTCTGGGGGTCCTCCCCCAGAAAATGTTCAGGGTCAAACACTTAATTTCCTGCATATTGGTTAATTTATATGCACCAATTGCCTCTAATTAGGCTTTTGTAAAACTATGTCCAAATATGCGGTTTGCTTAGGGCCTATCAACCCGATATTAACCCGATTCCAATCGTAATAATGGGGTCCATGTAAACCCAGCTGTCTGTTTCAAGTGATTCCATCAGGCAGGATACAGATAAATTAAGGCATTAACAAACAGGTTACAAACAGCTTTTATCCCAAGTCATAAACATGTTTTAATAGAGCTATAGAGGGGATGTGTTGGAACAGAAGGACGAGTGGATGGTTGTTTTTAGGGATCTGTTTTGTATTGTTGTATATGCTGCTATACGGTGTTATTTATTACTTATTTATGTATCTTTTTATGTTGCACTACAGATGATTTACATTAATCTCGTTGTGCAATGTTAATTCAATGACAATAAAATCTATCTAGCGGTATCTATCTATCTAGATGTCACACTAAGCACACCAGCATCACAGACATAAACAAATGCTCAGTAGGCCTCACACACATTAACTAACATGCATGCGCGGTTAGCCCAATTACTCCACCTTATCTTTACATAGAAAATAGTAAAATATCACATAGAGCACCTTGAAATGAATGAAGAAAAGCATGGATGTAAATGTCATGGATTGTATAAGATGTGTTGTAAAGGCAAAATAGAACATGACTACACACAACTAAAGACAGTCTGGTGTTGTAGGATATGACTTGGCTGCAGAGGGGGGCGTAAAAGCGATGCTGGATGAGTTTGACAAGGTTGTGGGACTGGACTACCTCAGAGCCATCCATCTCAATGACTCCAAAGGCAGGCAACGTTCCTCCACCCACCAGCAAAAACAATAAAATGATGACATAATTAAAACGATGTATGCATGGATAACCTGTGTTTTATAGTTTATTTGGGCTAAAGTGGATAGCACAAATTATTATATTAAACATTAATTTGGCAGTTTCTCAGTGTCTATGTATTTTGCAGGTAAGTTAGGTTGCCACCTTGACCGGCATGAAGACATTGGTAAGGGTCACATAGGAATATCAGCCTTCCGAGACATTGTCAATGAACCCCGGCTGGACAATATGCCTCTGATCCTGGAGACCCCAGGAAGGTGAGTAGTGTTGATATTGTTGTTGTTATTACTTCTCTGAAGGACACCAGTGACTGGATATAAGCCTGTTTGTCAACTCAGTGCTAAATGCTACTGTAGCTGTGTTGCTCTAGAACAGATTCAGCTTTTTCTGAATAATTATGTGTGGCCTCTCCATGTTCTTTCTACAGACCAGGATTTGAGTATGCAGAACAGATTGAGCTTCTGTATTCTCTCTGTGAATACAGATAAGACACAGAGTTCTAGGCTATTACAACATCCATCTGTCAAACCAGCCATCAGCTGAGAAGATTAAGTCCTGTTGTACCAAAGATGATGATGAATGTGGTTTTATTATTTTTTCTTTCTTGTTAACAAGTTGTAAGATATGATGTTGTTTCTGTTAATACAAATAAGTGGAATAAATGCCATGATGGCCAAGAGTCTTATTGATGTCATGTTCAACACACCATTATCTTTGCTAGCTGTAGTTATGCTTACAACACCCCTAGGGGGCGGTAGCACCACTCTCCAGATTGTTTTAGATGATTGTTTCAGCCGTTACAGGCAGCTAGGGCTGACATTAGATAAAGTGTATTACAGTTTTTCTCAATTGCTAATTTCTTGAAACCTTCAACCATTTCCTCAAATGTTTAAACACAAACCCCAAGGTTCAAACTACATTCAAAAAACCTCTCGCAAAATAGAAAAATTGCCTCAAAATAGAATTATCTGTTCTCAAAATCAAACAGTGTTTTCAGATTATACCACAGCCATTCAAAATGAAAACACTGCTGAGCATGCATTACACACAATATACAAATATGTAATACACAGTGTTCAGGACATGCAGCTCCAACATTTTTTAATGATTGTTAGTATATAAGAAAATATTCACAACTAGAGAGTAGATTTGTCACTGACATACTGAAAAAGTACAGTACATTTTAGATGTACAATAAAACTGATTCATAAGGCCTCGGCATCATGCCTGCTGAGTCAGCCCAAAGGACTTCATCTACATCAAAGGCAATGTTGTCCCTAAAGGGGGAAACCCCTCTGGTGTGCCGGATGCAGCCTTTGCAAGACTCTGTCACCACAGGCCAATTCCATGGCCTGTAGGAGACCTTCCCTGGTATAAGGTTGTCAGTTATATACCTATGACCGACATCTATTTCTATCAACCTGCAACAACCTGTGCACTTTGAATAGTCTTACAGTTTTTTTCAATTGATAAAACACTCAAACCTGTTATCTGAACTAAATGCTCAGTGGCCTGAACTACTGTATATTGGTTTCATCACATCATTAGCAACATGTGTGATACATTTTGAGCCATTGTGTTTAAGATGTGACCAAGGCCGGATCTACCATATGGGCAATCTGGGCACATGCTCAGGGGCCCTTGGGCAGAGAGGGGCCCTGAGTGATAAAAATCAAATAATTATAATAAAAATGTATTGAATAGCCTTGTTTGCGCACAGAAACCAAAAGACCAGTGGGGCTGCCGAGATGAAAGGAAAAGGAAGAGAAAGTAGCGTGCAATAAAAATGTCACGCTAATGAAACACGCTACAACTGAAACACTCTCATACCAGCTACAGTAGGCTCAGCTTCAGCTAACAGTAGCTAACTTGAACAAAAACTAAAAATGACACCGGTGACAAGCAAACAGAACAAGGTAACGTCATGCCACCTCAGGCTCATTGGCTGAGGACTGGATCCGCGACTTTGCAAAGAGAACATCTAGAAAGAAGTACTAATATACTTACTATGTTTATCATTTCTGTGGATTGAGTAGTCTCATAATTTGTTTTGATAGTGTGACCAGAAGTGTAAATTTTCCGTTTCCATAACGCGTATTGCATAATTATGGTATGATGCTGCATGATATAGGCCTGTGTGAGCTATAGTTGTTCAAGTGGCTTTTGCAGTGTGTTAAGTTGCCCAGCTCACTTACTGACCTTTTGCAACTCAGCTGTGTTGTGTGATGGCATTGTTGTATCTGCAGTCATGTTTCAGAATAACTGGTGTGCTTTCAGCTTTGGTGATTTTCAGTGAACACTATATTGACACAGTCTTGGGCCATACACTGCTTTGGATGTTTTAATTAATTGCATCATTGTCTTGTGATTTGTGAGTAAGATGGCAGTACTTGGTTTATCGAACAGGACAGGCAAACTTGCTGCCTGCTCAGCTGGACTACAGCTAGGTGTATGTGATTTGACATGCCAGCTTGACTGGAAGTTCAAATAAGTATGGTGTGTGTGTGTGTGTGATAGCATACTATGTCTGGTGGGGCGAAGGTTCTGTCAGGTGCCTGCAGTTTGCTGGGTGTAAATATTTTTGTTATCGTGTGGATGTTACAGACGAGAGGGGGGCCCATATGTTACAGTGCTCAGGGCCCTTGAGGGTACTAATCCGGCCCTGGCTGGTACATCTGTGTTTAAGTTGTGTTTGACTTCTGACACCTGTGGTTACCATTATGCATCACAAGTGCATCACATTGCAAACAGTTATTTAGTGAGTGAGAATATGTTTTGCAAAAAGATTCATGTAGATCTGCAAATTGTGTCTAATTAGGTGAAAACTGTTTATGGTTTTGCGAGTGATCGATTCAAAATATGTATTCAGACCATTGAGCATTTGGTTCAGATAATGGATTTTAGTGTTTTAGAAATTGAGAAAAACTGTAATGTGGTAATATAAATATATATTATAAATATATATAATATAATATATTATAAATATATATTATATAAATATATATTATAAATATAATAAAGCCAGTTTTGACAATTAAACATATCTTATGTTGGGGAACATGTAAAGCATCTGGAATATTCCCAATCCATTTCTGATATGTAATAGTGTTTTTTAGATGCATCTTTTGCATTTTTGTGTTTGTGTGTGTGTGTGTGCAAGCGCGCATCATAACCTAGTTTGATAAATATGTTGACAGACTTTCACAGCACCCGCAAGGTCAACAACAGCTGCTGAAGGCAAACTCCTGGGAAGACACCAGCTGACTGCAATGCTTACACCCTGTCCCACACACATGGGTTCACAGGTAGCCTATGGAGGGCATGAAATATAGAGCAGTAGAACCCAAGATGAAAGCTTGAATATGTTTCAAATGTGCACATGCTTTGAGAGCGGAGCAGAATGTGGGAGAAAAGTGAATCACACAAACTTGAAAACTTGATAATGGAATAATTATCCAATTATCTTTTCCCCTTCGCTTTGTTCTGCGATATTTCTATCAAACATTGTTTGGGTCTTGTTTCACATTCCTCCTGTCCTTTGCTTTAGATTTGAACTGGCCTGTTTTTAAGCAGTGAAGTATAGAGAGGTTCAAAAAGCACATGCAGGGCAGGGCATGAACAAAGACGGGAAGTAGCTACGGCAGCCAGGGCTCAATGTCTGGCCCCACCTACAGGAAATAGCTGTGGAGGCTGCATGGAAAAGAAGTCTCCACTTGGTGGAGACTAGTCCAGACTGTAAGGATGATGAATGGATTGAGGAAGGCTGGTCCTGGGTACAGAGTTGTGATGGTTTTCAGGAGAGTTCTGGTATTAATTGGCATGGACTACTGTATACAGTGTGTTTACAGGCCCTGTAGTGTTGTCAAGACACAGAGGAACCTTATGCATTACCATCTCTAATCATCTGAAGACTTGCGGTGTTAGCTGACTACGGCACAACACATGTTAGCATTTTCTGAGCACACGGCCAGCTCAATGTCTGTCAGTAGTTTGTTATGAACGTCTTCCACAGCAGCCTCAAGTCTGTGATCTAACTGTAAGACTTAGTAAACACTTCCAGATACGGTAAGTTTGTGTAGACAGTTACAATGCATTTTCCCCAAGCATGTGTTAAAAGTTTGTATTGGAGCATACACTTCCTTTGGTGTCAGTAGAAAGTGTGTAAAGAACGGCATCAACAATGCCAGGAATACAGACGTATATATAGTTTAATTTGATGTCCAAATGGAACAAATATGCTAAATCAAAAGTCATTCATTGTGATCCAAGGTGCTTTGGATGGAACATCTTTCATAACAAACCCTGTGTAAACTATTATCCTTATACAACATCCTTAAATAGGTAATCCTACACTTCCTAGCAATTGCTTTCCACTTCTAAACTAAAGACATGTAGGCCTAAAGGTTCTTCCCCTGTGAAGTGGGAGAGCATGTATGTATGTCTGTAAACAACGCTGATTCAGAGCTGTACATTTAAAGTTAATTTACTTCAGAATTAAAGTGTAGAGATTTAAACTGTGTGTGTGCATGAGTGATGACTACAAGAGGAGAGCTCTTGAAGGAAAGGACAGTGTACACAAAAAAACCCAGACAGAAAGAGAAGAGAGAAAAAAATGTAGGTTGTTGTATCTTTTTTTTTTCCCAATTCAGTCTCCTTTTGCCAACAGCTAACAGTGGAGATACACGCGCACACGCGCACACATACACACACATAATGTACAAATAAACAGAGCTCCAGTGTGTCCTAATAAAGCCACCTATAAAATAGGCTACACCTTGCAGTGTGACAGCTTGTGTTGAAATGAATACCGCTCTGAGTGGATGGGACCATAAACAGACCCGTTGAAGGAATATGTTTACTGCCAGCAGGCTTCATCAGAGGCCAGAAGAGTGACAGCGAGGGACTTCTACTAATGAAAAAAAAAAACACTCTTCTCGTTTGCCCCTATAAAACATCAGTTCCCTGCTGAGGCTCTATATAAGGAGGCCTGCTGTTTCTCTCTGGCTCTTCTCTCGTATGTCTCATTCCTTCCATGTGTCCCCTCCTTTCTCTCTTCCCCTTGGCAGGGGTAGGGAATGTTACCCAGTTGTGGCTGGGCACAGGGCCACAGGGAGACAGACAACAGAGATACATGGTACGAAAGAGACAGAGAGGCTGGGGACGTTGGGAACATACATGCAGAGAAAAGAGGAATGATGTGGGCAACTTAGGTTGGAGATTATGTTTCACCCCATGCTCTCAAGCAGTCTCCATGCTGGTCTAGATAACCTCAGAGCATGTAGCCTACTATCAAGGGGCTATATGAATATATGAACCCCCCCCCCCCCCCCACCCCATCCCCACACACACACATCCTTATCTCATTCCACTGTTTAACTGGATAAATAAATGAATTATATCCCCTGGTTGCAAAATAGGTGTTATTGATGATTATGGTTACATTTCTAATATTGTTTGTCTGTCTCATACAAATCATTCAAAAATAAAATACTACTGTTTTTATTTGCATTGTGACCCTTCTCATGGATGCAAGCAATGAGCGACTTCTATTATTCGTTGCTTCACCGGCCAATGCGGAGGGGACATTTATTTCAGAACACATGTATGATCATTTTAGTAATTGCAATTTCCTCCGATAAACCAGTGCAATTAGCAAATACCAAACACATCGTAGCACTAGTCACAATAGCGCAGTCATTTCTATTCACAGAAACAAGCAGAGCAGTTAAACGCCTCTCTTCCGCTGCCTTCTAGAAATAGAACCGTCAGACTCTTGTCGGGAGTGACCACACTAAACTATTTTCACACTGGCAAACTGACTGCCACAGACACACACTGCTATTTAAATGCCACTATGCCCTACGTATTGAGTTCTAATTACTGTGAGGTATCATTAAGCATACACACAGATGCCTCAAAGCAGAAGAAACAGGATTAAGACTGGAGCCTGCATGTGCCTTTTCTGTATGTGCAAACATGTCATGCATGTCGTACACATACTTTGGTTTCTATGGCTGGGTTATTATGTAGCAGAAGCATGTGTGTGTAGTTGTGAGCCAGATGCTGACCTAGAACAAATAGGGTCAGTCGTTTAGGCTGTAGTCGTCCCATATACGCAGGGCCACAAAACACACACACTGACATTCCCCAAAACACACGCTCACACACCTGATTACTCTACCCATCATCAAAACACGCTCACAGCTCAGTACTGGGGCCATTGTGACTGCATGGGGACTGTGTGGACTGGTTCATGTCACCTAAATATGAAGGCATGTGTTTGTGTGTGTGTGTGTCAGAACAGGCATATTGACGCGCACGTCTACCTCAGCGCATTCTTCCATTCTGCGCCTGGACATAAAGCGTGCACTCACAATAGCCCATTGTCCTCTCTTCACGGCACACTTCCTGCAAAGTCATAATTCACGGAAAAAGGAGCACCATCCAAGCAAACACCCACCTCTCCACCCTTTACTCTTAGCTCTCCGTCACGCCACCGGAGGAACCCTGTGTCCACCAGGGACGGTGTTCCTGCCAGGAAGCTACTCAGCGTCGCACCCCGGCTTGGCTTAAGAAAGCTCATATGTTATGCTCTTGTGTGCACGTGAATGTGCCCTAGACTGTGATCCTATGCTACATACAGTAGGATAATTAGCTGGGCCTTGTGCATTGCAATGTGATGTGACGGGGTTGGCACCCCCGCTGGAGATTGGGTCTAAAATAAGAGTACACTTCTGGTTTCTTACTGTAGTGGTTATGTGTGTTATCTATGTTCCCTGCTTGATGTTTATAGAGCTCACAATCCCCACGCTACGAGCCATGAATCAGAAAGCTCTAATGAAAGATTATGTGGTCAGACTTGTACATAGCTCTTGGTTTAAGACAGAAGATGTACATCATGAACATATGTCCAGGATTATAGTGGTGCAGTCTATGGCCAGATCATGCGTACAGATGTACATACACACACGCACAGGATCCCTCCAACATCATGTAAAGGACTGGAAACTGGACTTATGGAAATCAGATATTTGGAATTTACAGTATTTTGTATGGTCAAGATTTTACTGCCACAAAATAGAGAGAGGAGGGGGGAGATAGAGAGAGAGAGAGAGAGAGAGAGAGAGAGAGAGAGAGAGAGAGAGACAGAGAGAGAGAACACCTGTGTCTACTGCATGTTCCCCATTTAGCTCCAGACTACTGAAACAACACAGTAGCTGCTGTTATTTTAGGAGTCAAATTAGTGGACAGATCGCCCAACGGCGGGGCTAATTCAAAACAGCCTGGTCAATGTGCAGATTATTGTGTTTTAAAATGCAGGTTTTATGTGTAACTGCAATAAATGTAAGGTACTAGCCAGTTAAATTAGAGGGTCAATTTGGTGTTTTTAAGTGTCAATTGCAGACACTGTTCTAAATACAGTCTGCCAGCATGCTCGAACCTCACCCCAAAGGGGACAAAACGCCTACTGTTACTCTACGATTTAGGACTGAGCCCTTACCCATTACTTATAATGTGAGCAACGTGTTGCTTTTTCACATGGAAATATCTCACAGCTGGCTCAGCGCTGCTTTATGAAACATAGCGGGATTGGTGCAAAGCCTTGACTTTGGCTGGGAATGGTTTCAACAATCTGGCAGGCCTTCACACCCTGTGTAGAAGTCATTTCCTGGAAAGACATTCCCATTTTCTTTCTGTCCAACAAAATATTCACCCTATTTTAACCCCTTTCCCCTCCTCCCCATGCCAACATCCCCGTCTCCATCCCCTCCATCAAACTCCATAATTTCTTTATTCCCTCTTTTCCATCCTCCATTGCAGCATCAGCAGACTTCATCTGGCACTGATAATGATAATGATGAAGAAAGGATGAAATCCCCCCCTTACCCCTGTCACCATGGTTCATAAGAAACATTTGTTTGTTTTGTGTTACGTGTTTAAAACGTCAGCCCCTGTTTGTGTAACATGTAACAGAAGCATCCACACAAAAGTGGACCTAACCATGTCTGTATGACATCATGGTTCCAGAGATCTCATTCCAAATGTCCACTATATCTCAACAAAATAAAACTTTACTGTAAAAAGGAAAATTCATGAATAACATAAACGGTTAAAGGGGAATCTTATCCTGTCTAGATATCTGAATTGTTAAAAGGCAACAATTATGCAACCTTTAACAGAAAAAAACATCAATAAACAAAGTGGGAAAAGGTAACCCTTTGTGACCCCAGAAGGAATCTGAGTTAAAACAGGAGATAACCTGTTTTAGTTCTGCAAAATGGCAACACTTCCTGTCTGTAGATCTCCAGACAACAGTGCTGTATTGGAGGGAAAACCTGCAGCACACCTCTAAACACAACACACAAAGCAATGACGAGCCGACAGTTTAGCAGGGCGGCAGACACTGTCATATACTGTCTCCAAGCACACACTAAAGATTTAGGTGGGAAGAGGGTTTTTCTTTGGGGGGGGGGAATAAGGTCTTTTGAGTCAGACACAAACATAGGAAGCTGCACCCATCTATACCCCACCTCCTCCACAGAGGAAGAACATACAGCTCAACCAGGGAACGGGTAGATGTGTGCGTGTGTGTGTGTGTGTGTGTGTGTGTGTGTGTGTGTGTGTGTGCTCCATCCTTTCCCCTCTCTCTCCTCTCTATCTCTTGCTGTCTTCCTCTCTTGTTTCCATGTTCCTACCTTCTTTCTTTCTATTTGCCCCTGTTGTTTTCTGTCTGGTTGGATGTAAGTACTCCCTCGTCAGTATCAGGAAGCAAAACAGTGATCTGTATCTCTACAGAGGAATGGTGGCCTAGTCTAAAGACACAACATTGTGTGCATGTATTTGTGTGTACAGTATGTCGAGCTAAGGAAGAGGAGGAATGGTATATCTCAAGGATATAATGTTGCCAAACCTATGTGCGCGAGTGTGTGTGTGTGTGTGTGCGTGCATGCGTGTGTGCGTGTGTGTGTGTTTGTGTTTGTGTGTGTGCAACTTGTTTGTGGTTCTGCTCAATGTAGATCAGACAAACATAAAAGGGGAGGAAAAATAGATAGACATTAAAGTGAAAATTCTTGATTAAACCCTTTGCCTTGGTTTAACTACCATGGTTTGGAAGACAATATACATGTACTGTACAATAGTGTTTGTGTATGAAATAGTTTCTGGGTGGTGAGGGTCCAGGCTGCAAACGCATACACCCAACCACAGAGAGACATCTTTTTATATCAGTGATTTAAATGTTTTGCATTTTATCTTCAATCGGAACACTGCACTCTCATTTAGAAAGAAACACACACACACACGCACACACACTCGTGTGCACACACGGACACATACATTGATGGGTATTAGAGTTCTCAGTGAAAAGTTAGTCAGGATATTCATTAGCAAATGCTTTTCAAAACATACCATGATAAGCAAATGCCAAGATGTGAATTTGTTGCAACAGTCTGTGTGTGTGTGTGTGTTATTCAGGGTGATATGGTTAAATGACCGCTGTTAACAGCGAGCACATGGGGTCAAAGGTGAAAGTGCTACGGTGTCAAAATTCCCAACCTTCATAATTCCTGATTGTAATGGTATACATTTCCAAATACCCGCCAGAGTCTTGTGAGCAATAGTTCTCAATCTCAGTGAGCCTCGATCATGGTCTACAGCAATGAAAGCAATGAACCATTTGCTCAGCATTACAGACATTGAATAATTAAGATGATATTTCTTCCTTGAAAACCAGTCAAAGTCCTCCTAAAAGCACATTCACGCCAGTCAGGGGTCTAGGCCAACAGTCACTTCTCTCTCTCGGGAGAGAGGGGTAGAAGGGCTGTTTGAAACATGAACAAATGAGAAAGCAAAGGGAAGAAAGTCCTTAAAAAGGGCTACATTTGTAATCTTGCCTCCCTTTAGGGACCCAATGCTCCATCGTAGACAAAACTGTGTTTTTCTTCATTTTCTTTTCTTTTTTTTTTACAAATAGCTGGCATGCTTTATAGCAGAGGTTGTTTATCTTGGGAGGCAACAAGAGGAGAGATGCAAGGGATGCAGTTAAAAAGCCTGGGACAGAAATGAAGGATGTAACAGAACCAAGTGAGAGTTATCAGAAAAGCTAACACAAAAAGAGAGGGAGAAATCGATATGCCTAATGATTTCTCCTGACATCAGCATCACATATAGTTATTTCA
Source organism: Speoplatyrhinus poulsoni (assembly GCA_025447795.1). Lineage (NCBI taxonomy): Eukaryota > Metazoa > Chordata > Actinopteri > Percopsiformes > Amblyopsidae > Speoplatyrhinus > Speoplatyrhinus poulsoni. Next base: position 18,332 of record JAOEGT010067161.1, read on the forward strand.
TTGAATAACAAATATTGTATACAGATTTGTTGACTCACTTAATTTTTCTTTGAAAGGAATTGTGTCAAGCCCAAGCCTCATAATCTTAACATTTTTGAAGTATCTTTGAGTTTGAGCCTCAGAGTTGGACTATCTGTAGGCATCCTTGACCAAACCTGCTTCATTAATTAACACATAATAAAGTCACTTTTGAGAAAAGCATCTGCTAAATGACCTTAATGTAATTGTACTGTCCCAAACAATATAGTGATGAGACAGACAGGTGGAGGGTCAGTGAAATGATAGGGCTGTGTATGGCAGCAGGAGGAATGTGTGTGTATAGACTGTAATGGACTGTAGTGTAATGAAACAAAAAAAAAAATATGTTGGTTCTCTCTATTTCTGTCCAACACACCAACCGACTTGTCTCATTAGAGCACAAGATAAGTCTGATGAGTGTCTGCGGCCAACGATGAAAGTGAAAGGGCTGAGCTCAAAACATCCAAGTAGAATGAAGTTACACCTTATACTGTATGGCGTCAGTATACTAGGCCTACACAGATTACTAAAACAATGTGGGAGCTTCTAAAAGCCGGGCATTCATTTACTTTGTCCCAAAAGGCACAGGCCATCTTATCTTTGTTTGCTCTTATCGTTTGCTCTGATGATAACTAATGTATACAAGATAGTGTGAAACTTGGCTTGCTATTAACTTTACTGTAACCTGTAGAAAGGACATGTAGAGCATGTTGTTAGCTTCCTGGTTTTGTCTGAGTGTGCATGTGATTTAAATAATATGTATGTCAGGTGGGGAGTCTAGAATTGCTTTGACCCATGACTAAAAGAAAATGGTTCTATAGGTGTCATGTATTGTAGTTCAAGCCCTGTTGTGGTTGGCAGATGCCCATAAGTCAACTGAGAGGTTGTAGTGACTGTGATACAATGTGAGAGAGGGTCTGTTCCTGTTGACATGAAGCTGCATCCTGTTCGAAGGGTTAGCCTGAACATCAATTTTGTTAAGTTTCACATTTCATCTATAGGCTACTGTATATATATTTTTTACTGCTGATTTTATTTTTTACTTAGACATATATGTAATATATGAATTTTTTGATTTGTACGTATAGTTTTTTTCTATTTATGTTATATTTTTTACCTTAACAGTATATTTATACTACATTTTGAAGAATGTACAGTGGTCGTATACATTTTTCCGAGGCTGTACAGGCTATTGGTAGCTTATACATCAAAGGTAAATTGCTTGGTACTTAGCCTATACATTTGTATTTAATACATAAGTAAATTAAATAAACATGAAAACTATAGCATGTAGCCTATTTAATGTTTTTATGGAGATGGTACGTATGTCCATATTTAATGCTTTTATGGCGATTATACGTATGTGTCTCTGCACACTTCACTTCACTGGTCATTTCAGTGACCTGACCGTACTTTCTTGGGTAAATCAGGAATACAGCCTAGAGCCTAGCCCTAGATCTTTGGCTGGCACAGTGTTGAGTGACTGTTATGGGCTAATTGATAGGGTCCACCCCTTTCCTCAAACTCTGTTGAAAGTCATTCCATTTGTGCAGACGCACATACACGTACCGACGTTTTATGTCCAACTGAACTAAAGTTCAAGGGATTTGGAATAAATAGTTATTTAAACTTCAAACAAACTAACTCTTAGAGTGGATAACCATTCGACTGGATTCTCTTGAGGTAAGTTTAGCATTTCTGACAATCCTCTCTAATAACAACATATTAATTGGATAGGCCTATTCGTGTGAGCTGCTAGTTTGTTAATTATGGGGCAATTAATCACCGCTACCCCTAAATGTTTGTTTATATATTTTTTTACAAAGGTATACCACTATTTAGAGACGAGTAGGCTACAGAAAAATCTGAAGTTCTAGGATTGTGGAAAATCAGAGCAAAGACTAATGGCACCTTTCTTTAGACTACCTGTGCTTTCTTTAACGGGCATCGTGTTTTGGACGATTCCACAGCTACTGTGTATGCCACAGTTGTTTTTGCGGGAAATGTTTTGAGAGTGCCCTTGGATCATGAAATCTGCTCAGCGGTATATTTAGGGCTTGTCCAGCTGTGATCTATAATTACATGTCCAAACTGCAACGCTGTCCAGCAAACCAATCTTAGGAAAGGAAATGTATAATAAAATCACTTTATTTACAAATGTGCACTTCTATTAAATAGTCTACCTGAGATCGACACGTTGGAAAGCACTATTTTCTGCTGTTTATGTATTGTTCTTTGTTCATTTCCCAATAAATAATGGAAAGCTTATGATCTTGCAAAACGTCTAGTCTGCTCTTTCTTCCGTATCTCAGCTAATTTTTTACCTGGGTCCTACATTCCTGCGGAGACCTCTGTGCCCTTTTGGTGTGATTGAAGCAACCAGGAAAGGTTCAGTTGCAGAGCTCTGAACTCTGAGTCAGGTCACTGTGTTTTGTGCTAATACTGCTGGCCTCCCTTGTATTTTAGGGGGTGTCATGCATCAAGAGGATGGCAAGCAAGAGTGCTCCATCATGGTCTGTCAGCAGCAAATTGTTGACACCCCATCCCCACACAAACATACTGTGTGTGTGTGTGTGTGGACGCAGATAAAATGTGGGGTGTAAAAGGGGGAAGGGGAACTCCCAATTTCAGCGGACACGGGTGAGAAATGTTCTCTCTGCCTAGAAGGAAGTTTATCTATTTATGTTGAACAAAGCAAAGAGGGCAAAAATAGGCACATAATTGAAAGTCAAAGGGTGAGTTAAAAAACATGGCCTTATCAAGTATGTTTATTCATCTGATTAGCAGCCTGAGATAATGCAGCTAATGACCACTGACTAGGAGAACACCAAAGTCATGTCTTAAAGGGGTACTGTGATGTTTTGTCTATAGGGGGCATGGTAGAGTTGAGATGGGTCCTTGTAACGTAGACACCAGCGATCCGTGTTGTCATGTGTGCCACATTAAACAGAATGACATGCATGGTTTTTGTAACATTGGTCCCTCTAGGCATTTTGTAGTGTAACTAATTCTGTAATATACTGATGTATTGTAGGCTATAAAGCCTGCCCAAAACCGGATGTTTTTATAAATATTAAAACACTAATACTAATACATAATAAATCATATTGGGTCCTATTACACACTTAATACTGTAGTCACACTAAATTTTTGTCGGGAATTACCCTTACTACAACTTACAAAATACAATTTGGGTGCTGTGGCTATAACACAATCAAGGTGTGTAACTTTAACTAAACCTGCAGTGAGCTGACTGGGTGGATGGATCAATTAATTGTGTAAGTCTGGTACTGAGTCTGGGAACCTCTCTGACTCAGTGTGTGAGAGCACGTGCTTGTGTGTGCGCATGCTTGTGGCTCACACATCAACCTTGTGCAAGAAATGAGAGGAAAGGCCGACCAGCAGGCCGGTTGCCTAGGGAAGTTAGTCTCCGCTGCGAGTACAACATGCAGCCTAGTCTGTAGACTAATTGGGCTGGGGTGGAGACACGGGAACGAAATACGAAAGCAAAGAGATGAAAACAGAAATCATGGTCCCGTCAGGTCAGGAAGAAAGATGTCCAGTGGTTAAAGAGAGAAACCCCACCAATGTTCTTCTTTTGGAATGTCTACACACACACAGCTACCATTAGACAGACTGTGGTATACTGTAAGCTGGTGTAATGGACATATTTCATTGGGTGGGTCGGGGAATTATTCTGAAAGCCACCCTTAATGCTGCATTGCTTAAAAATGGTCTAAAACCACTTCATGCCTTTCCTTATCCTCCACATCATTCCTGGGGCATGCCTTGTCTAACCCCGTCTTCCCCTCTCATTCACTGCCTATCTCTGAGTTACTTCTCTCCTCCTCTGCTTGTCCTGTGCCATTTTATTCCACGGTCTCCAAGTCTCACCTTCTAAACTTGAACATTTAAAACAACATAGTCCATATCTCTGCCTTTTTAAAGAAAAAAAACATGGAAGGAGCCTGTCAGTGTACGGTTTTGTTGGAAAGTAAATTTTTAAGAGTTAATTTCCCGTTATGATTTACTAAAAAATGTTGCGATGGGTGGATTTATACTGAAACTGTAGATTTGGACTATATTGTTGCCACGAAGGACCAACCAGGTGTATAAAATGCCAGTGCCAGGAGTATACATTGTCAGCATTGTCCATTTCTGGCACAGTCTCACCATCATGTCTGTGTCACTTCTCTTCCTGACAGGACTGGGTAAAACCTGTGCCCTCATCTTCCATCCTGCCCCCCCAGCACAGAGGGAGGAACATCGCTGGGCGGGAAGAGACAGAGGATTATGAGGATAATCCAGGGTATGCCAGCTTCCATCCTTCCCTGGTTGATTGGTCCATTTGTATATTGCAGGGAGACAGCCACTTGGATTACTGTGTTGTATAACAATAATACCTGAAGTTAAAGGTTTGTTCTTCCTGCTCATGGTGGGTTTTGGTCTCTGGTCTGCTGGATTTGGATCCTAATTAAAAATGGAATCAGGCTATCTACTTTTGTTTTGTGGGGAAACCCCTCCCATAGTATTGGTCAGATCTGTAACAGGATTGGAGAACCACTCCCTAGTTTGACCCTACTTTGCTTCAGTGCACTTCTACACAGGCTTAGTTGTCACCGGGGGCATCAGCCAACACCATAGGTTAATACATAGTTTTGCATGCAAGGTTCCTCCGTAAAACTCCACAGAAGTTGGGATCCAGCACTATTGGTGCATTACCACCACCTACTGTCTATATGGTGCATGACCACCACCTACTGTTTAAAATGTAGTGCATGCCATTTTTAGGTCGGTTGTTAGGTCAGTCAGTTTGACAGACATTTGCTCATATTGGCCGGTCTCGCTAAACGTAGTCCGGCAAAAACATAATTCACCCAACTTTTAAAATAAACTCGCACTGCCTCTGAGTTGATCTGGCTGATAACTGTTTGATGTTACAATGCAAAAGTTGCATACTTTAAAAGAGTGAACCATCAGTGTGAGCATGTCCAATCGACCACATTAAGTTGAAAAAACGGATCTTCAGCAATCCAGGCCACTGTGATAAAGGTCTGTTGTCTTGAGTCTGAAACTGTGTTGTGGGATATGGGATGTGTTGTGGGTTTAAGACATATGCCTGCTGACCCAGTACTCGTGTGTTGCATTTGGAACTATAGCTTGGACTCCCTAAAGGCTAACGCCATCTCAGGATCACACCTAGCTACAGTTCCCCGGTGCCTCTATGAGCTCTTTATATGGCTCTCAATGCACTGGTATGGCAGTGTTTCCTGCCTCTTTCAAAGCTAGTCAGATGATCTGGGATTGCGTTCTGCAAACAATTAGAAAGGCTGCTTTGGATCTGATGCAACCTCCTTGCATCTCACAAAGCTGTAGTTAAGTCCTTAATGAAGCCTGACTGTTGTGTGGGAGGTCTACCACAAGTGTTTAAAGAGAACCAGAAGTCCCAGTCAGATCTGTCTGCTATCACAATTGAGTAATTTAGATATCAATTTCACTACTTGTAACTGCTAATAATGAATAATTAGTCAAAAAAAAAATGTTTTCCCATGTTCCACCAGTTGTTAGGCTTGGAATACCTTAGGCTATATCACAACTTATTAAAAGTGAGTTGTAAGGGGTATCTCCTTGGTCTTCAACGTTTTGGTTGACAGACTAATGAATAGCAGGTTTATTGATATTGACACGTGTCATCTAGACCCTATTCAGTTCTAGAAGTCAGTGTAACTATAAGAATACATGGTTTTATTTGTGTAGTAAAGTTGTGTATCGTATAGTGTACACACTAGCTTAAAGGAGAAGAAACAGATTCTCTAAAAGTTAGTTTGGTAAAGGACACAAAGCAGACATAAGTTTGTTGCTCCAGAGTAGAAACAGTGCCTGTCTAAATTTAGAGGGTTCCAGGCCAGTGGACTTTGGAACATGGAATTCTGTAAACAAATAGACAAGACATGTCTGTGCTGACTAGCTAGCTGACCTTATCACTTAGTATTGATAGCCAAGTGTTTTATCACTTTATTTGGCTATGAAACTCTGTGCGCTCATCGTTCTCTAGTCTCAAGGATGAAGTACTGTTGGCTTAATACAAGGAATAAATCCTGTTTCTTTGAAATTCCATTGAAATTTAATAGCCTTCTTGTCTAAAAGATACTTATTTCTCCTCTCTCTATTTACTTTCAATAGATGTTCCAGTGTGCGACCACAGAACGATTACAGCTGGACTCTGACCTATTTCGGAGCTGATGTTGGCTAACCCAAGCACCAAAGAAAAGGAGGGGGGGGGGGAAACCAGCCACACTGACCACACTTCTGCCCTGACAGTTTCCAGGAACCCAACTGCATAGCATTCTCCCCAATTTATTCCCATTTACTTCAGCTGGATATGGGCAAATGCAAACCACACAAAGGTCTGTAGTCAGCCTGTACGTTATAAACGGCACTAGCATGCTTTTCCAGGCAAGTGTGTCGTTTGACCCGATAACCTGAGTGTGCATGTAAAACTCCATATAACTGTGAACTTGGAATAACCTCTGCCACTTGAACAATCGTCTTGAGAATATTGAAGAGTCGTTAATTGCATTTGAAAGACTATAGTGAAGGTTGATATTGACCTTGACCTATCGGGACCTGTGGTCGTCTCCCCCGGCGACCATGAACCTGCAGGGGAAGCTGTCGGGCCTCAAAAGCCTAGTCCACTCTCACAGCAAGCGGCGTTTTCGCGGCGACCTCACCGCCGACATGATCAGCCCTCCCCTCGACGATTTCCGCCACACGATGCACGTGGGCCGCGGAGGCGATGTCTTTGGCGACACGTCGTTCCTTAGCAACCACGGGGGCACGTCCGGCGGCAGCGACAACGGCGGGGCGGACACTAGCTCCACCCCCGACAACAAGATCGGAGCATTTTTCTCCAGGACCCTGCGCCAGGTGAGGAAGGGCTCGGACAGCAGGTCCAGGGAGGGCTCCAGGGATCTGTCCCCACCGCCCCCTGCTGTGTCCCCCATCATCAAGAACGCCATCTCCCTGCCCAGACTGGATGTGGACGTGGCTAATGGAAGTGGCCCTGCTAAAGTGCAATTTCCCTGCTCTGCTAGCTCCCCAGAGGAGTCCAGGTGCTCTTATGGTCAGTGTAGGGGGGGTGCGCGCACACACACTCACTCTTCCCTCTGAGATGTTTCATGTTAGAAATGCATAGTTAGTTACAGTAGGGCTTTGCAAGTCAGCTTGGCTCACAGTGGGCAGCACTGTGTTGTCACTCTGTAACAGCACACTGATAACAGATCCAGACAGGCTGAAAGACCTGCATGACTGACTTCACCGTGCGTGTAGATAAACCACTTGTGGCTCATTCTGACTGACGTTTCCGAGTGTGTGTGTGTCACTAACACACAAAGTAACAGTAAGGAACAGTGCATGCTGCTGGAGGGATCTCAAGTACAGGAATGGCTCATGCAGAATGGTCCATCCTGCCCCCTGCTGGACATTTTATGTCCCTACCTCTAAAAAAAAACAAACATGCTAATTTGTACTTCCACCTTTTAGGTAGGGAATTTGATAGCTATTTTAATGTTGAACTTAACCATTATCTCCAAAAATACGCAACATACAAAGGTCAGACAGTTGAAAGCAAAAGCTGTATCGGTATAAAATTCAGCATGCATTTGTGTTTTGAATTCATAACTTCGTGTTCTGTTGATCAGGTCTGGAGTCGGGATTTGTCACCCTACCGCGTCTCTCCCGCACCGAGCGTCAACAGCCCTCTGCTTCAGTCACCACTTCCTGTTCCCCTGATGTCCACCGCGGTTCGCTGACCGACGTCACAGACGCCATCTTGTCTTCCTGCGCCGCTTCAATCATGACATCCGACCCCAACGTCACCATGACGACGCAGTCCGACTCCCTGCTCTCTCTGACCTCCTTGGACACCTTCACATTTGACCTGGGACCTTCCCTCATGAGTGAGGTGTTCAGTCTGATTGACAGCCCTGACAGCCACTTGGAGGATGTCAGCCACAACTGGGAGAGCGAGGAGGCGGGGTCAGCGTGCGGGTTGACCAATGAGGGCTCTGAGATGGACTCAGCCACCATCTCCTATGTGGATTCCCTGTTGAGGGAGGACTGTGGGGGCAGGAAAAGCCCATATGGAGTAGAATGGGGGGAGGAGGAGGGGAGGCTAGAGGTTAATGGGGGTGGGCCCTCTCTGAAGGGCGTAGTCCCTGATGTGCTGCTAGGGTCACCTGGGAGAGAGAAGTCAGGTTTTAGCATGGAGAGCGAGAGATTCCAGAACGCTACTTATGTCTTGGCACGTCACTATGGGGTGGGGGGCGTCTTAAAGGGCCAGAGCAGGTTGGATGTTGTAGAGTCAGTCAAGACCTCCCCTAGCCCGACTAACAAGAAACCATCCTACTGTTACCTTGATGAAGAGGAGGAAATTAAAGTGTAAGATGAGGAGTTTTGAGAGGTTTCAGATTGCATTTGGATTGTTTTTTGTTTTGTAACTATTCAAATCAATTGTCTTAAAGTCTTTGAAAGCACTCATTGGTGGTAATTTCTTTCTCATTTAATATGTAGATATGTTTAATATTAAATTAAAGTGTTCAACGTAGTCACACTTCAAAAGACATAGGCCAATATATGACTGTTAATGAATGTATCCAAGGGGGAAATACACAATTGTTGCTGCATATTGTCAAGATGAACACAATGAAGACTCACAAAGAGGAAGGGGAAAACGTGTGTTCCTTCAGTTATGACTCGTCAAAGTTGACAGAAAGGGGGCCAAAAGTGAGCGGATGCAACATACACAGCTCTCAGACTGACTAGCTTTAAAGAAGACCGTGAGCGCATTACTCACACATGCCTATTTTAAACTTCACCATTCTCCCGGAAGAGGGGAGGGCAGTGCTCACACAAACTATCTCTGTGGCCATTTAGGACTGAGACGCCAAATGAAGATGGACCACAAGCTATAGTTTTGTTTAAGCACACTCAGGAGCTACACTGCAGAAAATAAATGTAAAGAAAAGGGGAATATATGCAGATGAACCAGAGAACTTCAATAGACCAACTAAGTGGGGAGGTTTTATATGAATAACACAATTAACATTTGTTACTCTAAGCCCAAACAGTAGTATTTGTTATGGGTTGGGTTGTAATCTCCATGCACATGATTATAATTGTTTTTTGTATATAAAATTAAAAGTTATTTTATTTTACTGTATGTGAAAATACAGCTACAGTCAATAGTGCAATTTATATATACTACAGCCTATATCTGATACTTTACAATAGTATGAATTTAAAATAAAGATTTGAGTAGCCTGAAAATCCTTTCATTTACAAAACAAGAACTAATACATCATAATGTTAATACATGTTATTGTTACATGACACACTCATTTGTATGCCGAGCAGGAAAGCAGAAGAGTATTTAATGGGATTCTCCCTCACTGTGCCACAGACGGTATCCCTTTAGCCTCCACAAGTGGTGGAAGGGGTGGTGGACACTTTGGAGCTTTGAGTTTCTTAATGGTGGACCTCTTGGTGATCAGAGGAAGGGCCGTGGATGAGCACTGTGGCTGGGCATTGGGCTCTGCTGTGTTGGGGGGTGCAGGGACATGTGGTTTGGGAGTTGTGGGTGCTGGAGGCTTAGTGTACTGGACCACGTGTTGCCCATTGGGCCCTTTGGCTGGGATGAACGATCGCTTTGCTGCAGGGAAGAATGTAAGGTAGAATGACATTAATTCATCAGGGAACAACTGTGTAGGAAATATAGGCGATACCATGAAATATGAAATGACAAAAAAAGCAAATGTATGAAATAATATAAACACTCAACTAGATGTTTACTTGCCGATGTCAAAGGTGGCAATATGAGGGTGATTCATTTGGGATGCAATGTTTTTAGATTTAGATAATTCTAACTAAGCAAATACCAAATGTGCAGGAACAAAACAAAGCTTCTACGGTGTTCTCAATAAAGTTGAACATGCAGCAGTGCAGTTTAGTACTCTACTGCTAGCTTATGAATATAAAAGTAAATAATCAAAAGCTTCATAATAGCATTTGACTGTTTTAGTTTGTGGTTGTTTTTTTTTTGGTCAGCTGCATGACACTTCCTTTTTCCTGTGTACTTGCTGGTTGAGAGAATAAGAGTGAAAGTGTTTATTTCCAGGCAAACCAAATATGTGCAAGTCAACAGCACTGCAGGAGGTCAGCCTACAAAGCACAAGAGTGAAAGGTTAACCTACGCTTGTAAGGTGAGGTAATCTGCAACATGACTTTGGGAGACTCTGGTGGGTCTTCCAAAATGGATTCCAGTTGGCCTGCGTCAGAACTTTGCTTGACCTGAACTGCTTTTGGAGCCGGTGTCCTTGGAGCTGGTGTTGGGTTGGCACTAGTTGTGGAGTCCAGAGACGTGCTTGGAACCCGGGGAGGGAGTGAACTGCTGGGCAATGGGTTTGGATGGGTGCTTCCTGCTGTGTCGGTGGTCAGGTTCTGCCATGTGGTGGCTCCAGTACGTCTCACTGAGCCTGACTTCATGATAAAGAAGCCTCCACCGTCCTGAGGGTTTGGGCTGAGAGGGAGGAGAGTGGGTTGCATTAACACCTCTGCATAAAGGGATTCTACACAGCACGCAGTGAGAACCCACCCCACTACCTGGTTGTTGTGGGGAGAGGGCCGTGGTTGGACGAGCATGATGACGATGTTGAGGATGAGGATGTTTTCGCTGACAGCCTTTCTTTCTCCGAGCCCGGCGACGTAACATTGGAGACGGACGGGGAGAACACCGGGCTCTCTGGGAGCAATGGAATCTCAAAGAGCGCCGCTAAGGTGTTAAGGAATAAAAGATTACATCGGGAATATCATAACACATGCTGTTGTCATAGCGCCAGACAGGGAGTGGGTTGGAAGGGAGCTAAATCAGCAAACTGATCAAGGAAATGCTGTGAGCGCTGTTGGCACACCTGCTCAAATATGGGCTGAGATGGAAGTGAACATGGTGTTGAGGTACCTTCTGGAAAGAGGACGCTGCTGTGTTGGATGAGAGGCTCGATGACAGTCACCACCTGGACCGATGAGGCTGAAGCCATGTCCAGCGTAGTCTCCTTCCTGGAGGTAGAAAGACGCAGAGACGAATCATCGACAGAAATCCGATATGCTTCTGGGATCGTCTATCACAAGTTGTTAATCATCACAGGCTGTGTGGGTTGATGACATGTGACCAGCTAACCTCTGACAGGAAGCACAGTAGCGATAGCTAATAGTCTCGCTCCACCGCAACAAATGTTGTCAAAGAGCTGTGGATGGCCTGGTACATTCCACTTTCTAAGTTAGAGGTGTGAGACTAGTGACCAATATTGTGTCAGTCAAGGCCTGTTGCCTGACATAAATACATGTGAATACTCTATAAGCATTCAGATTATAGCAAATTCAATATACAGAATGATATAGGGATTCACCATATGAGCCTATTGTACTATTATAGTTAAAGGTACTCTACTTGATTTGAAATAATTTTAGGTTAAAACCAGAGGTGCGTTCAGAATAGGCGAACTGTGGCGAACGTTCGTGGCAAACATGCTGGCTTTGAACGATTGGCGTAAACATTTTGGAAATGCCACACAGCACAATTTCCCCCTCAAGATTGGCACAATGTGGACGCTAGTGTTTAGGATATTATGAAAGAGACACTGATGAATGGACACATGGATGCAGATGTCATTTTTTAGGAGAACTTGACTTGTACATGTTAAAAGTCATGGTGGGAAAAAAACAATACTTACCCTTCAAAGTGTGGCCAGAGCAGGTTGGGCCCAAGGACTATGGCAATGTTGCTAGGGGTCATCTTGTTGATGGCCTGCTGCTCACACAGTAGAGACAGGAACTGGAACAGATACCTGTGAACCAGAGACAGACTGTAAATGCAATGCTGGCATGTTATGTCCATCAGAACCATTACCAATGGTGTTCACATACATGAATTGAAGGAATGTCATTTGATTATTCAACTAATAATTATAGTTATTGCCTTCAGCAGATATACCATACTTAATTTACAACTTCAGCTGAATTCCCTGTGCTCATGCCTAAATGTACCACTTGGTCCCAAGCAAAGACATTGTTTATTTTATATGTATTGCCCATTTCAACCACACCCAGCAGTCGTCCTGTATAGACAGACTGGCTGTCAGCATATGGCTATTTCATTGTATTCCCCTATGCCCAGCTGTGTCTGCAGGTAGACAGCTAAAGGCTGTTGGTCTCATTGGACACAACCAAATTCACATTTACCTACAGTATGGGGGTGGCAATCATTGTTTCCCTTTGTTATCTTCCCAGTGCTGTCCTGTAACTTACTATAAAGCAACAGACTTTCCTTTGTTTACCCAGAGTAGTGTGGTGGAACTTTGTGAAATCACACGTTTCTCCCTTGCTGTGCACCATTGTATTATTATAGCCTGCTTTCCTGATTCAACGCTTCAACATCCACTGGTCTACGTTTTTATGATAGAAATGATCACTATCAGAATACACACCTGAGATTGTTGTAGTTTTCTGGTGGCAACCTCTTAAGCAGACGTCTAAAATGTTCCAATTTATCCGATAATTCTTTTTCCCTGGTCAGAGATGAATAAATGTGAGAAACTAGTAACTTTGACAGCAGTAAAATACTATGTTTCATATAGCGGCAACACCAACCCTGCTGCTTTAAACCAATCATCGTAGAGTTCCGACGTCATCAGAGGTTCAGGAAGCTCTCGCAGGTAGCATTTCAAAGCCCCTGCCACAACACATGATAAATCAGCATGCAATCACCCATGCAATCATGTGCAACATCCTCTTCTATAACGTCCCTGTGGCCAATAACTGCCAGTGTCAGATCTGTGGTGTGAAACCACACATAGGGTCAACTTATTTTATTAAATATAAAAAAATGTATTTCCATATATGTCAGGGGGTTGCAATATACTGTATAAACATATTTTAGTGGTGATTGAAACATTGCTGCCCTATACTCTCTCAAGTCAGGGTCCAGTGTTGCTCCCTGAGTCTCACCTGCTACAGCATGAGGGTCTGTACTAAACTCGCTGTGGTCCACCACCCCTCTGTCCAGACATGTCTTGAGTCGCTTCACCACCGAGGCAGCCGCCGCTAGCCGAAACAGCCCCTGGGGGAGACACAGTTGTGACTGAGTTACAGTGAATAGAGAATTACCAAACGGGAACATCCAGGGCTGAGAAATTAATACAACGTGGATGTAGCAAAAGCTGCAGTTCCTCGAATGGCCACTTGAGGCTGGCTGCAAAAAGTAAATCCCTGTAGACTCCCATGTTAAAATGTCAGACTACAGTAAAACTACAAAATGATTAAAAATATTTTTTTATTTTAATGTAAATTAAAAAAAGAAATTACATTAAAATAAATTAAAGTTTTGTTTTTATAGATAGTCTCTCTGTTCATGACAATGGTACAGGGGTGAATTGTTTTATAAAATATATATACAGTGTATAATACAATTATTTATTCCATAGGGGGGATAGGGGGCGTTTCAGGCGGAGTCAGGTACTGCAAAGATGGAGTCTATGGGGATTGACTCCCTTTTGCAGCCAGCCTCAAGCGGACATTCGATGAACTGCAGGGTTTGGCACTTCCGTCTTGTATTCATTTCTCAACACCAGATGTTCCTGCTTGTAATCTATGGTAATTACAGTGAACCTACCCTACCTACCCATACACACCAACATGAGCAAATCTAAGCCTCGGCTGATTTTTGGAATAATGGATGAAACTTAATTAGACAAAACATAGTGCAGTTGCGATAATGACCAGTTTGTGGTCAATAACGGTGTCCTATACAGCTTTAAATGGTATACCTCCTCCCTCATGCCAGTTCTCAGCAGCATGTGGACACACTCTTGTATGGGTGCAGCGATCTCTCTGTTGCTTTCAGTCAGATGGGACAGCAGTGGATCCCCATACACCTTTGTCTTAGAGAAGCTCATACTGGACTCTTTAGGAACGCATGTGAGCACAGGGTTTAAAGTCATGAGCAATGGAAGTTAGTTAGATAGAGTAGAATACAGATATCCTGCAGTACACATATCACCTGTAGGACTGCTGTTGTCTTTTAGCTCTGTGATGTAATGATACAGGAATTCGTTTGAGCTTTTGTGGTAATCTGCTTGAAGTTCCAAAAGCTATGGCAGTAAAAAGAACATTTTAAAAATATATATTTGTGCTTCTTTAATAACACTCATATTTAAAGCACTCAAAGCAGACTCTTGAAACAGAATAACCATTATCTTTTAACTAAAACTAGTCTGTAATATCTGATCAGATCAGAAACACCAGTTGTACAATATGCTCATTACATATACATTACACATATTCTATAGTGGTATTTTATCCATAATGTTATAATAAAATACCAACTTACACGAATGAAGTAGTTTGCATAGTCGTCCTCCTTTGTGGCAAAGTGGTAAAGGTCAGCAGAGTACTGGTCCTAAAGAGGAAGGAGAGGTCCTATATTGTGTGCCTGTACCACGTTTGAAAACAAACAACTGATTGAACAGCTGATTGAAACAAATTGATTAAATCAGAATTTAATTCATCCCCTTTTGTGTCTGGAACTTCCCTGGTGGATGGAACCAGCATTACAGAATCACACGCCCTGCTCCTCTAGACATCTCCCCATACAACCACATTAACGCCCCCCAGAGCACGTTTGGCTCTGGGGGGCGCTGTAACGCAATTGAGGGGTGGTCCTTTAAATTATACTTAAGACCTGAAATTGAAGTGAGTTGAATTTGATTTGGCCAAACTGAACTGAGCAGAACTGAAACACTGAGGTGGATGTGCATAATGTAATACCCTGATGTTCTCTAATTTCCTCCAGGCCTCTTCCACTTCCTCCCTTAGGCCGTCCTGCTTCGCCTGGGGGCCTGTGCTGGCCTGGGACCTGACCACACACACACACACACACACACACACACACACACACACATAGAAATAAACATACACAGATATACACAAAGATGTACAAACAACAAAAAACAACTATAGTAACTGGTTAATATAAAATAAAAGAGCAAAACACCTGTTCCGTGCGTTGTTCCAGTCCATAGTCAGTTTGGCAAAAAGCTTCTTATTCTTGAGAACCTCTGGTAGGTCTTCCTATAAGGGCGATGGTGTGTTAGCTTACTGACGCTACACCCGTCACATTTTTACAGACATCATTATCAGTCTGCTCCTACCTCGCTGAGTTTGTTGAGTGGCTCCATCACCTCCTTCTCCACCTTCATCTCAAATTCTGCTAGCATGTTAGCCAGCATCTTCTCCATGAAACAACACATCTCTAACACCCTCCTGCCAAACACACAACATGGATGGATCGATGGGTGGTTAGATTAGTAAGTATAATTTCCATTTTACATACAGCCTATAGCCTATTGCACATTAATTTGGAAGAAACAACATTTAAATATGACCTTTTCTGACAGTATAAAAAATAGTTTAATTTAATTCTACAAAAATATCTCACAGTGCTCAATCTCAACATTGTAATTTTGAGAAAACATCTTGAAATACTGATATAAATACTGTATATCTCATTATAAAATAAGCTGCGTCTAGTCAATTGTAATTTAGTCAGGAAGAGTAGGTAATGGTGATCAACTATATTTTGCTGCTATGGCCTAACAAATAAAGTACATAGGAGAGAGCGGAGGTGTTTGTGTCTACAGTACATACCATACGGTGCTGTCATGGATGTCAAGATAGGGCAGGTTTACCTATTCTGACTTATTGTGTTTTATTGTAAAGCACAATGAGTTTACAGCAGTGCAAACATTTTTTATCTTGACATCCATGACAGCACCGTATGGTATGTAAGCTGCTGTTGTCTGTAGTCGAGATCATATCCCATAATTATGAGATATTTTTTCAAGACTTATTCGATTTCGTCTGTAAATTATAAGATTGTTAAATAATGGAAAACAGATATATAGACAGATTGATATATAAATCGATAAATGATCTGTCACCTTATAGGGGAGTCTGCATCAAAGTCTTTGAGGCTTTCCGCCATGCTGACTGACAGCAACATGAGAGGAAGTTTTTTCTGTAAAGAGAGTGATGGGTAAGAAGATGGCAGGGTAAATAGTACAAGTGACATTGTACAGAAGCGCTTCATGCCATCGCCCTTTGTGTCCTCTGCCTGGTTGTCTATGTACCTGATCAGAGTAACTGTTGGGTATTAGACTCATTTGTGTTGATTTGACCTGAGCTGAGAAGCATGGCCATCATTACCATGCGTTTCTCTGCCTCCAGTCCCTGTTGACTCTGCAGGCAGCCTTGGAGCTTCTTATGAACCACCTGGGCAGCCTTCTTGGCCGGCTCCACTCGTTGCTCCACCTGAGATACAGGGCACACATGCATGCCTTAGCTCAACTCAAAACAATAAAGGTCACCATAGATTACAGATTACAGCTGTAATGAAGCATATACAGTAGGACAGTAATGACACATTATCACAGAGGCACAGACTCTGTACAATTCTGGATTCAAAGAACATTTTCTCTCTTACCATAACCAGGTCCTCATGGAGGAGGTCAGTGGCATCTTGACATCTGTAGAAGAAAGCATCAGTGAATATGGTACTAAATGTCTGCTACTGTAGTAGGGCTAACTGCTTAGACATATTAAGCAACCCTGCTACAGGTAGATAGATTAGGCGCAGGGCTTCCACATGCGGGGGTGGGGGGTGGGGGTTTGGATGGGGGATGGGGGGTTTGGCTGGCAGGCCCTGGGTCAAGGAAGTCGACCTTTAAAACTTCTGTTGGAATAGTTTTTCAAATATAAACATTTGTCTACCTTTATATAGTATTTGTGAGACACAAAAGCCTGTTTCGTTTCGTAGAAAACAATTTTACATTGTCTGTACTGCCCTATAATGCAAAATAATTGTTTAGTCTGTCATACAGTTAAATTAGTTTGCTGTGGTTCCATAACTGGCCACAGATTTTCATTGGAAAGCTTTGTACCGCTGTGGAGTTTCTGTGGGCATTGACATCCTCTGCACATAACTTGTATTTGAAGTGAGCAGATATGTGCAGGTGATATTCAAAATGTACATTCAGATTTACACGATTTAGCAGATGCTTATAACAAAAGCAGTTGATAATTAGTACATTTGTCAACAGACAAACAGGCAATCTGTAATGAATCGGCAGCAAATAACAATAAAAATTATTTCAAATAGTTTTTCTCAATTGCTAAAACACATATCTTGAAGCGTTCAACCATCTTCTCAAATCTTTAAACACAAAACCCAATTTTCAAAGTACATTCATAAAACCTCTGACTCTTCTTGTAAAATTTAACAATTGTCTTAAAATATTATCTTTTGTCAAAATCAAACAATGTTTTCAGATTACACCACAACCAGTCAAAATGAAAACACTACTGAGTATTCATTAGACACAAGATCAAAAAATGAAAAACAGTCAGGGAGTAGGGGGTTAGTCATCTTGTTCAAGGATGCTTACAAGTACAGGTGCAGGCACATCAACACCTGGGTTCGAACCCACAACCCTCACGGCTGCGAGCCCAACACCCAGAGCACTAGACCTTCCTGCCCTGTATATTCATAACTTAAAAAATTAAATACAGTACATTGTAAATGGAACTGCAATCAAATGGATTCATAAGGCCTCGGCATCACGTCCTTGCACTGGGTCAGCCCAAACGACTCCACACCTATGGTCTTATATTGGTTGCATCACATCATTAGCAACATGTGTGAAAAACTGTAACGACAGCATCATGTTATCAGGGCTAACACACATTATAATTCTATCCTTAAAGATAATTGCTAATAACATAATAATGCTTAGTTTCCAAGAACAGGAAAGACGATATTTAAAGGATTAGAATTATCATCGAAAACTACTAGAGTACTAAAGATTGGGGTGTTAGAATTTAGACTTAGAAAGATAATTCACTGCTTTTTTTAAATAGATAACAAAACCATCAAGTTTAAAGTTAATTTTATAGTTTGTTTTTCATGGAAGGGTAGGGGGCGGGTTGAAGATCATCTCTTTGCCGGGCCCAAGCAAAATACACGGCAGACCTGATTAGGCTTAGCAGCAAATGTGACATCAACAGGCTCAAATCAGAACGTTGACATTTATGGTGGTTGTGGTTTTAGTTAAGAGCAGGGAGAGAGAACATTGACTACTGTCTTACCATAGAACTATAACCTATACGCCCATCATTATTTCTGTGAATATGTAGAGCATATCAGAATGTCTGGAGAGAAGATCACTGAGGAGATTAGAAATGCTTTTTAGAGACACAAAGTGCATACAACTTTACAGGAAGCCCAGCCCAGTTCACAAAGTTTAGTCTTTTTTAAATATGTAACTAAAACTGGTTTCTGATATATCAAAAGTAACAAATCTCCAACTTATTTGATTCAGCAGACAGTTCCTTTTTTTACTTTCATTTCAACGTTTCCTATTGCAGTGAATCACAATCTTGTTCCCCATAGAATACATTTTACATGTGAGTAGTAGCTATTGCATATTTTCAAGAATGTTTGTTTTGTTTTTGTGTTAGTGCTAGTGTGTATTGTATTCATATTTCACATATTAATGCCTGCCGGGCTGTAGCAAAGTGCATACAGTGGAGGTAATGCTATGGCTATGCTGTCTTCTAGTGCAAATGCGTATGGTATTACTATTATTAAACCCGATGTGTCAGAGCAAGGCTGTGAGGCCTGCTTGGCTTCAGGTGCATACAACCGGCACAAATAGAGTAGGTGCACTTTCATAAAGACAGATGTCATTGGATATTGCATGACTAAACACAGGCATGTAAAGGTCATAAAAAATATGCATACCATTTGCCAGAAAGCACTACAGCACTGAAGTGAGATGGCATAATTTGAACAAATTTAATATTTTATAATTACATATTATATATGATCAGCACCAACCCTACATACCCATCTCACTCTCCATTAGATAGTGTACTGGAAATAAACGTTCTAAGTGCGAGGGAAAATGACAAGCGCTAATGTTATATTCATAACCCAAAGTGAGACATTTAATAGTGAGTAATGTCTTGATAGAATTGGGTATTTCTGTGTGGAATAGGTCTAATTAGGTACTGAATATTCTACATCAGTTATACAGCATATTCACCAAATTCATGTAACACGCACATACAAGTAATAACATTAACATACTTCCCCACGGATCCAAACTGCTTCAGGATGCTCAAAGATTGTTTCAGCATACTTGAGTGGAATCCAAAATACTGTAGCTCTTCTCTGGGATAGTTCCAAAATATAAGCCCAAAGCCGTTAGTTCATTGGGACATGAAAGTTGTTTGAGAGGTAGTTTGAAGAGCAGTGTTTTGTCACAATGCCCTCAAGCCCCACGGTTTTCGTTCTGGTTTCAGGCGCATGTGCTGTAACCCCAAGCTACTTCTCGTACAACACATTAAATGAGGAAGTCACAAATAAGCAGGCTATCTGCAGGGGAAGAGATATTATGTATATGGTTGTCACAGAACAATGAACTAGAATACTGAACAGGATTGTGCAATTTAATTATCATTGATGGTTTAATAAAAATCAAAACAAATGAATGACCATCTAAAAACCAACAGATAATTAGCTTTTATTTATTAATGTATTTATTTCTATACAACAAATTACTTACATACAAGATGAAAAACCAAAGTAATTATTTTGACTTTGACATTTCAATCCTGGAGTCCATTGTTGGACTTACTTTAAAACACTATGGCTACATTTTGTATACTGTATGGTTTCCAATAGAATACAGTTTATTCTTTCCGATATTTCTATATTACATAAAATATTGCTTTGCTGTTCCTAGGTATCCTGTCTTATTTATTGTAGCACACCATCATGACAATGACCACTAGCAAAAGACAGTGGACTGGTCTCATGTAAACGTTCAAAGGCAACAGAAGTCACGGTCCTATTTAAAGAAATGCACCTATAAGAAGTAACCATGGTAACACCATAGTTAAAGAGGCAGTTCAGAGTGGTTTTGGAACTTAGACTACACTTTAAACATCAGGAACCATTAGCCAAAATATTACCACTAAACCAAGACATTTTGGGGTCAAGCTAAAAACTATGTTCATTGACATTTTTATATTTGCAAATGTTTAATAAGTGAAATAAGCAATCCATACATTACATTGCAAAGTTTGTTAAATTGTTATTCAAAATGCTGATGAATATCCATATTCACACCAGTGTGTATGATCGCT
The DNA here is from genome assembly GCA_025447795.1 of Speoplatyrhinus poulsoni. Classification (NCBI taxonomy): domain Eukaryota; kingdom Metazoa; phylum Chordata; class Actinopteri; order Percopsiformes; family Amblyopsidae; genus Speoplatyrhinus; species Speoplatyrhinus poulsoni. Next base: position 38,666 of record JAOEGT010067161.1, read on the forward strand.
TTCTCTTTGCCCATTGACGTTTTAGGGAAACCAAACAAAGATCAATACAGAATGCAATTGACTGAATGGAAGGCCCAAGCTGATGTGAAAGATCTGGGCCTGAATTTAGGCGTGAGGCAATGACTTGAATGAATCCTGATTCCTACTTCAGATAAGAGTACATACACTTAAGGCAACATATCAACTATTTTACAGTATGTCAATGACCTGTGGTGTAGCAAACTACTGACTGACTGCACCCCTGAACACAATATTCATGTGAAATTCTATAACTGTTCTTCATAGTGTTACTTTGTCACAGTTTCGCCTTCCACCCTTCACCCTAAACTTTAAGATTGGATTGTTGCAATACCAGTAATTTTATAATCTGTTTAAAAAAAAAAAAAAAAAAAAAAAGGAAATGTTTAAATCAAAAGGAATGGAAGAATTCCAGCAGCTTTAGAATTAGAACCCTGGAGGTGACTGAGGAAGAGGTAAGAGGTTCTACGATTATCCAATTCGGAGCAACGTTTCTAATTAAATATATCAAAAAATGTTGCTTCAGTCACTCAGCTTTAACCCCTTTACTTGTCCTCACCACATTGCTTGGGAAACCCCTCGCTCCTCTGTCAATATGAAAGGTCCCGAGAGCAACCCTGAGCTGTAACCCCATGTATTGGTCCCCTCCCATTTCTCCCTTGGCTCTCCACCCCTCAGACTGTTGTCCGTAGCAAAGTGAAGACCAGTGACTAGCGCTTTCCCTTGGTCTCTTCAGATTCTTTTTCTAAAGACAGGAAAGAAAAAAAATTTGCATTCTGTTTTATGTGATACATGATATTTAATATACATGATATTTGTAAAAAAAAAGAAAAAAAAGAAAAATGCATTTATTATACCCCTCTACTGAACCTAGGGTTAACAAGGCTATGCTACTGTAGATAAGTATGACCATTTTAACCATGAAATTAATCATTCAGGTTTTATGAAAATGTTGAAATATTCATCTGTACACACATTAATCCTTACAATAATGTTGCATATGATGCACACAAAATCCATACCTCCAGCAAAGAGCAGCACAAGTAAGCCGATAAAACGATATATATTGTATGACGATAGAAAAGCATCTACAGTCTAAAAATTATGCTTTATCATGTAAATCGTTGTTATAAAAATTACTGCAATCATTTTTCGTCATTTGGAGTCTTTTGTCTGTGTTTTGCGCGGATTACCCTTGTTGGCTTTTTACTGGTGAGGTATTTATCACATTTCCAGTAACGTGTGTAATTTTTTGGTCAGCTCTCCACCGCTGTCTCTTTCCTTCGCTGAGCTCAGTGTGTGTGTGTGTGTGTGTGTGTGCGTGCGTATGGTGGGTGGAGTGAGCCCTGCCCGCCCCGCAGTGGAGCAGAGAGCATGGAGTAGCAGCTCGTGATCAGAGAAACATTGGTGCGGCAGATTCATACTGAGTCTTATAATCGTTAGGTTTAACCTGCCAGCCTACAAGTTGTATGCATCGCCCGTGCTACTGCTGCAAAGTAAACAAAACGCGCTAGCAAAACACATGGACAATAGGTTCAGGACATACACAGCCTAAACAGGACGTAGCTTAAGACTATAAAAATGTTCATTTACATTTCCTACCTCTGTATTTTGTTTCTATATCTGGCAAGTTCCTAGAATAGCCAATCTTTCAGATGAGTCATCTTGAAGAAACCACGCATATTTCTCAACACCATGATTCCCACGGTCGTCACGTTATGCAGTCAATGGGTTATGTTTGCGTTCGTAAACGATCACAAAATACAGCAAAACTATGTAGAGACTATATTATATTTATTATAACTCAGTGTAACAAATTCTGAGTTCATCTCCTCTGCTCACTATGGTTCAGAGAGGACGGGGCTGCCCCTCTCCACATACGCAATGTGTTATTTATACAGTTCTATGAATGTGAGCACTTTGCTAATACTGCTCAGGTACTATGCATGCTGTCCATCTATCCACACACAAGATGACATCTCACCTTTTCTAAGCTCCTCTCTCTTCTTGGCAGCTTCCTCCCTCTGTTTCTTGATAATGGCCAGCCTGGCCAGGTCAGACTTTGCCTGATCCGTCTTCCCCTCCAGATGTAGCTTCATGTAGCGCTCTTTGGCCTTCTGCTTCTCTATCTCCTCCCTGACAGGTAACGGAGCACTTTAAGGCATCAACATTACTCATATACATGTTCTACTGTTGATATTCTACAGGAGGTCTGTGACCCCTCCTCAGAGTTACTGCCAGATCATTTGCCCAAAATGTTGTTGTTCTTCCAAAAATGTAAATGAAAACAGAAAAAAAAAAAAATTAAAAAACAGGGCTCGACATTAAGCATTTTCATGCACTTGTCCGAAAGGACAAGTACATTTGGCATCCACTTGTCCAAGTAAAAAAGTTAACTTGTCCGGGAAATAAAAGTGACATTTTATAGTGTGAATACCTGAAGGCATTTGTCCCCCTTTGACTAAAGGTGAGCTGCAATAGAAAAATACTAGTCAACTTTTTAAAAATCACAATATGGAATTGAGATTTGAGCTACACTATTCTACATCACATTGTACTGATCAGAAACAAGATAGAAATAAATTACATCCTATGGTAGCATTATATTTCTATGCATTTTAGGCTAGGTTAAGGTAGTAGTATCTATCAGGTCAATAATTAATATAGGCCTAACTAAGGGTTATTTACAATTTCCAAGTTAGTTATTTAAATTGAATATTTGATTCATATTTACAATAATCTGCTACATGTAATCTAAAGTGAGACACTTATTTTAGAGAGATGTGTATATTTTACAGCTTTTATTTAGAAGTAAATAGATCAGTTTCCACCGAACACAGCAGAAACGTTTTTTAACTTGAATGAGATCAAAGACGAGTGGAGACTAGCTGGGCAGTTAACGGTTAAAACACGGCAATGGCTAATTCGTGCAAATTATGTAATATTTCAGTTTATTAAAATGTCAGATCATCTACCTGCGCTTACACATTTTCCTGATCGCTTGGCCTACTACTACCCATGCTTTTCAAATGTGCATTCAGCGCTTTACATAACGCTGTCCCTGTATTTGAACTATTTTCTACATGACCAAAATATTTTAGTTACAGCAAACTTCTTGTTCTCACCATAATCGTAGCCTAAGTGGCTGTGGTTTCAATAGGTCTAATTATTTTAATGATTTAGCATTGTATACCGTATGCTAGGACTGAACGATTTTGGAAAAATATCCAATTGTGATCGCATAGTTTCAAAACGCAATTTTGGGTTGAAAGCAATTAATCGGTCAGCCCTACAGTACGCTATAATAAAAGTACTTTTATACATTTCACCACAGGATGCCCTAGCTTATATTTGTTGGCCCGGTTTAATAACACAATTTTATGTAATATATGGGACCCCTCTGCCATTTCTATCATCCAAAGGGTCCTGGTCTGAAAACTGTTCAAGAGATCTCCTCCATTGTGACTGGAGGACACCTACCTTTCCCTCCGAGAAAGCTCTTTTGGTGCATTGATGTCAATCTCCGTCACCTTCTTGCTCTTCTGAGACACACGGTTAGGATTCTCAATTTCAATGAGCCCTTCCACGCCAGTCTTCTTCTTGGACTTAAAACAACAAACACATAAACCTTTACATTTAAGATGAACATTCTATTTCAGTGAATTAGTAATATTCATTCCTTTTTTTCCCCCCCACACACACGCACGCACACACGCGCGCGCGCACACACAAACTTGATCGGATATGACTGGGAAAATAGGTCAGAAGACATTTGGTTACGACTGTCACACCTGGGGTGAATTCTGATGTGCTTGTTTTGATCAGAGAATACTTTTGGCTAAATTATGCGTCCAGCCCTTTCAGGTGCCCTCAGCCAACTAACCTGACGCACCAGATAGTTTGTTACACAAGACCATCTGGAAAGCCGCCCGTTGAAAGGCAGGCTCTTTCAAAAATACTTGGCAGGTGACTGGATGAACCGTCTGTCTATCACCATCTTACATCACACCTTAAAGGACCCATTCCATGAAAATCAAGTATTTCTAGTTGTTTTTGGCATTAGCAATGTCGATGTGACACGGACAAGTGCTTGGCCTTTCAACGTGAACTGTTAGCTCCCTGGTCTGTATTTGGTGTAAAAGGAACACGGAGGTGGAGAAACAGGCGTATCAGAATAAAGTGCGCATGTTACGTACATTACTACAGACAGGGCTGGGCGGGCAGTAGCTTGTTACATTTAAAGCAACAGTCACTGAAAACGGACCGTTATCTGGGGGTCGTGGTATGATGGTGAACGCTATTCCACATAATCTATGTGGTATTTTCACCTAAGCTTGTCAACTACATTGCACTGAGAAGTCAATGAACTGTGTCAACAAGTGAAAAGGAGCATGAAATAGCATAGATATATTTGGTCAGTACCCACCTCATATTCCTCCTCACTGCTGCTTTCATCCTCAGACCCTGAGGCGCTCTCTCTCTCTACACCACCATTGGCCTCCTACAAATCACAGTAAAGCTACATCACACTTGATCAACTGCAGGTAAGACTAAAGAAACGATACACAGTGTGTATAACTTAAGGAGACTTAAAAACATGGGTAATATATTCTTAAACACTACCGTACAAGTTACATTTTGAAGTTACTCACCAGCTCTCTCTGTACCCTCATTTGCCGGTCGATTTCCTCTGGACTGGTGAACTGCTTTCCACGGCCCTTGTGGCCCTTTTTTCCTAAAACGCGACGAAGGTGAGAATAGTAGTAGATGGTAGATGAGTCACAAATGACGTTTACTGCGGTATAACTAATCACTGTACACACATTGGTCAAAGACTGTCAGTACATAAATAAGCGTTAAAGATTTTGTTATCAAACGAAAACGAGAGTGAATGTTGATCGAGACATATCGAGAATTATAAAGTGTCAAGTCCGTGGCCATACGGTACTCTCATATATTCGACGTTGAGTGATGGTCATTTCGATACGGTACCCCAACCGTGCACATGGTGTCACCGGTCACAGAAAACCCCTAAAGAAATTGTGCGCTACCCAAATAAAAGCATAACGGTACGGTACTCCGTTAGATTACAATTCCAAAGTCCACAATAGATCTGTTTAGAACAGTGGCTCAAAATTCGCGTATTCTATAAGATACTACCTTGAAACTATGTAAGAATTACGGTAATCGTTAAGAAAGACACGACCCAAGCTAACGACAAGCCTGTACGTTAGCTTGCCGCTAAGACCATACGGTACATTACGATAGACTAGAAAAAGCAGTATGGCTTGAACATTTTTTACACTTACCGCCTCGTGGCATATTTATGCAGTGGACGGCAACGTAAAGTTAAATAGTTTCACTGTTAAAACAACGTTATGCCGGTCTCGTCGTAAGGATACGTAGGCCAGGAAAAAACGAACTTCGTGACTCCCGCTACGAAGTCAGTGGGTTTCCCGACCGCAACTTCCTGGTTGCAATAGTGCGTGCGCAGTCGAGGCAATGTTCAACCAATAGCGAGGGATAGACATGTGAATCAATCGCTTATATTTATGAAAACTCCATAAATTTACAACCTCCGTTAAGTAAAGTAGTATTGATAAGGTGGGACCCGGAATGTTAATAGATCATACAATAATGTATATACGTTCCCACTGTATCTCCTGTATAAATATACAACAACGCAAGACTATTCTTGCGTCATTCATAACAAAACAATGTGCCCTAATACAACACAAAAATTTTCAATTTGAATTAATGTGAATTGAGCTTAGTGCGTATAACCCATTGTAAAGACATACAGCCTCCAGGTTTGGACATTTAATGGAAAAACAAATGTGTTCTTATAATGATAATAATAATAATAATAATAATAATAACAACATTAAAAATTATCAACAAATGTGAAATAATGTTCATCCAATGTTCTTTAACCTCATTGTCCCATCAGATGTATCCCTATCTTGTCCATTTAGGACATTTCAAACTATAGCTATTAATCATAATCATAATGAACACAAAACACCAGCATCTATCATGTAGGCCAACAGCTTGTGTTATTTCTTCCTCTTATGATGATGCTTCATCTCTTCCAGCTCTCTCTCCATCAGATGGGATTCAGCGGTCGTCTCTGTCAACTATGAAAACACAAAGAATAGATTGGGTCTTTATATTATTTACATACAATATGTGCCATCCATACAATATGCCATCCATCCAAACAAATAGGCATTTGCTGATTGAATAGTTTCACGCCACCTTTATGCTGATATGCTTTGGAGCCAAGCTATATTTCTCATTAACTAAAGAAAAAAAAATAAAACAAATTTTATTTATCTTAACACAGAAGGATTAACCATCATAACACTACTGTAGTATGCCTTTTTTCAAGACAGGCAAGATGCCGCGGCTGTTATCACCCAGCGATAGGCAAAATGTAAATTTATTTGAATTATTTGTTTTATTAATTACCCATACTAGATTTAAATTAGAAACTGAAACCATCTCGTGGCTACATCCTGTTTTCCGATTTCTCCCATTACTGTTACTCTAATGAGTGACATCCAGGTTATGGTCAGATGTCTGACACAGGCCTGAGCGTGGCAAACTCACTTCTGGCTGCATTAGCTCTGTGCTGCATGCGCTAGGTCGGCACATCAAAGAACTACACTCAATGATGCAGTAACCATCTAGAATGCGAGGAGTTTTCTTTAGCAGACTAAACTATACGCTTGTAAATATTATTGTATTTCTTTAAAATGCATATAGATACACAAAACAGCTATACATTTAGCGGATATACATTATTTGTTGTAATTATATGCTATGTTTACAGTTTAAAAAATAATTTGCTTGTTTTATTTCAGAACCACACACACAAATCGACAGCCATATGCCTATATGTACACTGTTTAATATTAAGTTAATGTGACTATATAAAGGATTTAAAATAACCTCAGAAATCTGGTTATGTTTTATTAGAATCTCTGAAATGTATCTGACAAAGATGTCTCAAAACTAGCCTTACCATGTCCAACAACAGTTCAACCCTTAGTTTCAGAAGGTTGTTCTCCTCCTCCAGCTGTACATTTTTTTTCTTCAGCCTCTGTACCTCTTTACCATGCATGTTGCTACCTGACTCTGGGCAGAACAAAAACAATAACATGTATAGTTGCAGCACCGGCAACATGATATTGGTTAAACTTTCAAACTGATGGTTTATGAAAATATGAATAGATGACAGATTCACAAACACACTGTAAGAGCCAAGGAAAAAATAATTACAAAGCTGAATACACTATTAACACACTGACTCCACATAAAGGATATGCAACAATCAATTTAAAAATAAAAGTACTTAAACATAAACTTAAAAATATACAGTATATCTCTAGAAAATAATAATCTCGCTATATATTACATGTAGTTCAAAAGGATTAGATAAATGTTTAAAAATATATAATAACTAACCAAAATTAACATACAATATACAACGATCAGCCATAACATTATGACCATTGACAGGTGAAGTGAATTACACAGATTATCTCGTTATCATGGCACCTGTCAGTGGGTGGGATATATTTTAGGCAACAAGTGAACATTTTGTCCTCAAAGGTGATGTGTTAGCAGCAGGAAAAATGGGCAAGAGTAAGGATGTGAGTGACTTTGACCATGGCAAAATTGTGATGGCCAGTTTTGGGTCAGAGCATCTCCAAAACTGCAGCTTTATGGGGTGTTCCCAGTTTGAAGTGGTCAGTACCTATCAAAAGTGGTCCAAGGAAGGAAACAGGGTCTATTTAGTATTGTAAACTAACACATAAATAACTAGACTCATTGATGCACATGGGGAGCAAAGGCTGGCCAGTGTAGTCCAATCCAGCAGACAAGCTACTATAGCTCAAATTGTGAATGCTGGTTCTGATAGAAAGTTGTCAGAACACACAGTGCAATGCAGTTTGTTGCATATGGGGCTGTGTAGCCGTAGACCAGTCAGGGTGCCCATGCTGACCCCAGTCCACTGCCGAAAGTGCCTACAATGGGCATGTGAGCATCATAACTGGACCACAGAGCAATGGAAGAACGTGGCCTGGTCTGATGAATTGCGTTTCCTTTTATATTACGTGGACAATAGAATACATGACACCAGGACGCACAATGGGGAAAAAGGCAAGCCGGGGTAGGCAGTGTGATGTTTTGGGCAATGTTCTGCTGGAAAACCTTGGGTCCTGCCATTCATGTTACTTTGACACGTACCACCTACCTAAGCATTGTTGCAGACCATGTACACCCTTTCAAGTAAACTGTACTTTCTGATAGCATTGGCCTCTTTCAGCAGGATAATGCACCCTGCCACAAAGCAAAAATGGTTCATGAATGGTTTGAGGAACACAACAACGATTTCAAGGTGTTGACGTGGCATCCAAATTCACCCTATCTTAAGCCAATCAAGCATCTGTGGGATGTGCATGTGCTGGACAAACATATTTGATCAATGGAGGCCCCACCTCTCAACTTACAGGACTTAAAGGATCTGCTGCTAAAATCTTGGTGCCAGATACGACAGCACACCTTCGGGTCTAGTGAGTCCATGCCTCAACGGGTCAGGGCTGTTTTCGCAGCAAAAAGTGGACCTACACAATATTTGGCAGGTGGTCAAAATGTTATGGCTGATCAGTGTATGATAGATATGAAAAGATAACAGTACAATATAATTTTTGATTCAGTAGTATGAACCTGTTTTAGTAGTATGAACTTGTTTTATAAGCCAAACATTATACCTGCTATCCACTGCCCTTCTTCAAATTTTAAACTCTGGCCCCCAATGTTCATCATAGGAGCCCCAAATTCGAGACCCAGTTCTATTTCCCTCATTGATCGGTCCAACTGAAATTAAAATAAAACATGGGTGCTGGTACATTTAAAAACATATATTCCGTCAAAAGAGAGGCTAGTGTTAGAAAAACGTTAGACTTTTTATGTTTTTATGGGGATACACATTTATATATGTTGCTTTGCTTGTATAGCTTTCTAATAAGTGATAACCTTTCTGAAATGTAGGCTAAACTGCTACCGTACTGTTATTATGTATTATGCTACCAAACTGTTGTTATGGCCAAACTCACAGTGTGGAGATTAGACAGCGAAGCAGATTTGCGAGCAGGAGTCTTCTTCGGACTGAAGGTGTTCCCAAACAGCGGCATTTTAGTCAGTAATTTTTTCCAATGCTGAATTGAAGAAAATTATTTATGGCGTTAGTTTACAGTACGAAATTGTTACTGTTACCTGCATGGCATAGGGCTGCATCTAACGTAGGCTAACTGCATAGCTAACTGTTACTGTATACCAGCCAACTCTAGCTATTTATTAAATAACTAAATATACATGTGGTGTTTACTAGATATTTGCTTCGAGTGCGGGTAAATTTCTATATTGCTGTAAAGTATTACTTAACATTTACCTCTTTAATGCAAATTATACTACAGTGGATGATTCTTTCCTCTGACTACTGTAGGGATAACATGGTAACAACAACAGTATACGGTCATAGCCTTTTACGCATGCGGGGAAATCCCATTGCTAAAACGTATAAAGTGGACAAAATACCACTTTCAAATACATCGTAATGTTCATGAATATAGTATACAACATTACAAGATATGGGGAAAAAGACAGCAGACGTTCACATAATAAAATAAGTATACAAACTAGAAGAATACACCTACTGAGAAGCTACCAGTGGTTTCGTCCATACCTGTAGTGTCTCAGGCTAATCTCCATGGTGATCACGTAGACCTGTCTTTCGTTGCTGTTGCAGTTTTTGTCCTTATTTTTTAATCCATATTGTCTAACACGTGCTGCTGTTTTGTATCGATATATGCAAAACTAAAACCTGCCCCAGTGGCTAATGGATAAGGCACTGGCCTCCTAAGCCAGGGATTGTGGGTTCGAGTCCCATCTGGGGTGTGTTATTTTAAATATGATTTTTGTAGGGATTTCCGGAACATCATTCAATCGTGTACACATTTACACTAGTTTCAAACCTAAGGCTATTATTGTGTTGTGTTATCAAAGAAAGGCGCATTCCTAAATCGATTTTACTTGCAAAATCATGAAGGAGTTGAGGGGACAGCTTTGCATTTTCTTCATTGCCCTGGCTGTTAATGTTTAAACCTACCGCAAATAGCCACTGCGGTCATGTGACCAGGTGCTACTACCTTTCGAATTGTGCTTCAGCGCACAGCCGTTATTGCGTAAATTTCTTTCTGCTACGGATTTCTAGCTAGTACTGTTATTGCATGTTTTTAAATAATGTATAAGGCTTCTTGTCATTTTACTTGTAGAATAAGATTCGGTTAACGTTATTTGTCAGGTTGTAATTTAACATTTGTATATTTAACCAATTCACACAATTTCGTCAGAACACAGGCGTTTATGGTTTGATGCGCTCCTCTATGTGCTATTACGGTTTTCATACGCAGGCAGGGTGCTTTTTTATTTTGAGTAGAACTACGCGGTCAGAGGCTATATATAATACGTGTTTAATTAGTCTATTAATGTAATAGGTAGTTAGAATAAACGAAACATTGCTACATTATACAGATTTAACTTAAAACAATGTAATGTTGTTTTGGATGTCATTCATATTCATGTGTCATCATGATAATAATAATAATAATAAACTTTATTTGTATAGCACCTTTCATACACAATGTGCAACTCAACGTGCTTTACAGTTA
>JAOEGT010067162.1:0-32555 GCA_025447795.1 Speoplatyrhinus poulsoni
CATTTTAACCAGCGCATTATTTCGCATAAAATGATATGCAACTCGACCTTATTAAAGCGAAAGAAAAAGATCGAAATTTTTTATTGAAAATATAAATTTTATATCAATTTATTGTAATTAATATCTTTTTTGATACCAATTAATAGCTGTCAGATTGGTTTGATGACATTAACCGCAGTGCTATACTCTCTCGCATATTCTCCATTTAGTGATTTCTTTATACATATAGCATTGGCAACACTGACAGTCCTAGTTCTTGTATTGATGGAATCATATCATAATTACCTGGTGACTCACCTCTAGCGGTCATTAAAAAGCTTCATTATCCATCCATTCCAAGCAGTGAAAACAAACATAAGCTTATCTGCATTGTAGAGCATAAAGAGCCGTGCCTTCATTTTGCAAGCAGGAGGAGTATATAGGCCACTCCAGGGACAGAGATATCAGATATTGTACCCACAGTCCTTGGAAACTTGTTAGGATCACATCAACCTTGATGTGAGGTCTCAGGGAGTTGGGGGGGGTAGGGTTGGGGGTGGGGGGCTGTGCCCTGACTGCCTTCCGCATGGAGACAAGACTGGCATCCTCAGAACCTTGTTAGTTCTCTGAAAAGGCCACAGACTGGTTTAGAATATTAAGCAGCAGATGCCGTTGCAAATCAAAAGGATTTTGATAGACAGCGGGAAGCTTCAAAAAGGCTTTTGATGATATATATCACTCAATCTCTTACACGAGTAAAAGTTTAAAGACGGGGGAAGGAACAAAAAGCTTGAGAAAGTGAATGGTGGTGAATGCAGCATATGCACTCTTCACCAAGTGTCGAGGTGTCCTTGAGCAGGACACCTAACCCCAACTGCTCACGGTGGGCAGGTGTCTCCTTGCATGGCTTACATCGCCATCGGTGTGAGAGAATGTGACGCAAAATACAGTGCATTTACCAAATTCCACCACCATTTTGTTTTCTTTATAAACAAGTTGCTTTGGCTTAATCTGATGAATGTCGTTTGCAAAATCATGGATTAATCTGATGAATGTTGTTTGTAAAAATCATAAGGCAAATTTAGCAGATTTAGAGACTTGGATAAAGAGGGCAAATCTGGAAACATCCAAAATGGTTAAACAAACTGTAGCAGAGGCTCTGCTCCTCTGCTACGGTTTGTTTAACCATTTGGGGAGCCTGGGCTATGTATTAGTTTTTCCACCATCGCATAACACAGAACAGCCAGCTATAGCAGACCGTGAGGAGAGTCACTGAATTTCATAAAAGGGAAACCTTTAAGGCCTTTAAGGGAAGAAAGAATAAAAGGTAGCACACTAGAGCTGATGAGCTTCTTAATGATTTGCAGGAATGCACCAATATACTGCATGAGCAGGATAACGTTATCGGACGATATTTACCATATTGACTGCCATCGGCCTATTGTTGTGTTCTGACTTCTCAAAACAGTCAGAAGATCCAATGCTATAATACTGTACCGCCCATAACAGCCAATGCATAGACACGACTCTGGCATTTTTGTTAATGTCTGTTAAGTTTGTTAAAAGTGAAGGAAAATTGTATTGACCCAGAAATTCCCAATCAGTGAATCCATAATTTACATTTACAGCAGCAGACGCTTTTATCCAACATGTAGTACATTTGTCAATTATAGTTGGACATGTCATACACCAGCAATTGTAAGCAACCAATGTTATATTAGAATAGTTACAGCATCTTTCATTCATTGGGGCTTTTCCACTGTCACATTTTACCGCGCCGAGTCACGCTGGGATTCCATCAGGCACATGTGCGCAGCGTTTCGGCTCCGACGCGGGTTTGTTCCGTCCTCTCGAAGAGTCAACTTCCACCGGGAGCATTTCAAAAGCGTAGCGCTGCAAGGCGGTTCTATTGGTGAGAACCAAATCAACTTTGCCCGTCCGACATTGACTTACTTTCACTCACTTCTACTCCCAAAAACTACTGCAATAATATTCCACACCATGGACTTTTTTGGAATTGTTCTTATAAAACAGATTTGTAGTGTCATAAAACTGTTTTTAGATGTATAAAATGAAACGATCGTCCGATGTCAAATCCTTCCACGACTGATCTCTTGCCACCAATGTAGTCATGTGAAATACAATTATAATACAAAATACAAACAATTCCAGGCCAATATGTGTGATCGGGGCCTTATCAACATGCTTTTGAAGCAGCTCGTCTGTGTGATTAACATCCACGGACGACTGGCGACTATGTCTGACTACAAATTAGGCTGTAGTCGTATATGGAAAGAATGTCCATTTATTAGGCATGGATTTTGAAAATGTATTCTAGACTAAGGAAATTATTAGGTCTTTGAATTTTTCTTTTGGTTAATATGTCTGGGGAAAGAACAACCAGGAACTCCCTCATGTGGAGAGTGAACGTAAACATGATTGACTCAAGATAAGCGCATCATCAATTAAAATTTTATAAATAAGATGTGCAGCAAACGGTGGGTTGTTGACTGGACTATCTTAAAATAATTCAATGCTAGTGGTGCAACTAGTACTTTAGAGATGAGAGTGGCTGGCAGCATAGATATAGATTCACAAAATCAATTGACAAACAGTGGCTCTCTTGACCCCTCCACCCCAGTACTTCATTTCTATAGAAGAGGGACCCTGAAGAGAGACCCTGGAGATAAAGACTGTCCAGGAAAGAGGCTATTGTGTTACAATGATGAAGTGATGAAGCAAGCGTAGATGATGGAGGAATGTCAGCTGCAACAGTAGCACATTGGCACTCCCGCTAGACTGCTATTGCAAGCCAATGCAATAAAGACTTAGCTGGTCTCTGGGGCAAGGTTACGTCTCCAAACTCAAAAGGAGGAAAACATAATTTGCAAGCATAATCAAATGTGAATGTCACTGAAAGCATCCTGAGAGAGTGTGTGGCAAAGCAGTCTTTGTTCAGAGAAGGTGAGAAGGCTTTAGAGTTTCTTGGTTTTGCCATAAGGGAAGAGAACTTTAGGCATTAACGCAAAGATGACTATGACTACTGTTAACAAATACATTTTATTCTGCTTGAGGTAGGTGGGTGGCTCATTATGGAGAACATAAAATTGCTGCCAAGGGACAGAAGTTCCATTTGTTTAATTATGATTTATCTTTTTTTTGTGTGTGTGGGGTGGGGGGCAAATGTACGTGTAATCCAATAAACAATATTTACTATGCACTATGCCTGAAAGAAGGGGTCTCCTTCTATTCTTGCAGTGACCAAACTCTATAGTGATTCAAAGCATCCAAAGCACAGGTATTAAACCGTATGGGACCTGGTGCAGGCTGAAATACTGGGTGCGTGAACCTGGGGAGTGTGCAATCATTTTCACAAACAGAAAACTATAGCCAAATTATAATACATAGGTAGGTACCAAGACCCTACATAACATCTTTCAATTACAGAAGCTCCTCCAGGTGGTTGTAGTCACGTCCTTTTGCAGTTTTAGCAGATCTAGCTTTTTGATCAATTCTGAACATTAAAGGCAAGGTTAGTTATTCTCAAGAACGCTTGCTAACTTCGAGCTCAAATCAAAACAATATTCCTCAGCAGCGGTGCATCACACTAGAGATGTCACGATACCAGAAATTTAGTAGTCGATACCAATACCAGTGGAATTCCACGCTTCTCGATACTCATTTCGATACCACGGGGCGAAAAAAAAAGAAGAACATTATATATTTATAATGTTCTTGCTCATTGAAATCTGAAGTCAGCGGCTTCGTGTGGCCCGCTCTGGGCTCCAAGGAAGTACCACCGGGACCTCCGTGACTTGTTGCCCGCAGGAAAGTGCTCCTAGGGCGGGTAAACATTTACCAAGATCCCGGTCAGTGCTCTGGAGGTATCAGCAAGCGCGAGGTGAAAAAGCGTTGGTTAAAATGCATTGTAGTAAATTACATCATACACGACACGTGAATGTCTGCAACGCAAATACGCAGATTATTTTTTCAGCATACACATAAGAGAAGAAAGAGAACAGTAAGCTAGCAAAATGCGAGGAAATATTTGACAAAAAGTGTATTATCTTAATTAGCTTACAATAGCTGACTATACCTTAAGGAAATGTACCTCAAGTATTCCTGGTCTACATTACTATTATTTTATACGTTCAACGTAAGGTTTTATATCCGGCCTAATATATTTTATTATACAGCAATAATAATTAATAATGGGGCAACACGGTGGCCCAGTGGATAGCACTGTGGCCTCACAGTTAGACGTTCCCGGTGTCTGCTTTCCGCCAGGTGCTCTGGTTTCCCCCACTTTCAAAAAACATGCAAGGTTCATTCTCCAGTCAGTGGCTACAATCTGGAGATGGTCCCCGCACGCTGCACAGCGGCTGCCCACTGCTCCCTCGCCTCCAAAAGTGTTGTTTCTAACCGCTGCAAACCAAGCAACCCACAATAATATGTTGATCAACCACCTGACCCCTTGTCATGGATTAAATGCAGAGGATGAATTTCGCTACATGTATGTGACAATAAAAGCACCTTTAAAAGATAAGATAGATATAGATATATATATATTTTTTTTTTAATATAAGTTACAAATTGGCCCTACGTAGAGAGTAGAGTAGAACTTTAATGTCCCCGGGGGACATTCATCAACAATGGAGTTTTGGTTTTGGTCGTGATAACATCTAGGCTAAGAACACACTTGAGAAGCAAGCAACACAAACCACCTCATTGACATTTCTGCAAATCAGAAAGGACAGGCTAGACCGACATACTGTTCAACTAGCCAATGCCAAGCTGCATTTGTTCACCCATATGTCATTCAATTATAGTCCATTATCATTAGAACATGTGAATGACCATAGAAAACAGTGATGAGTGAAAATTAAGTGAAACGCATTCAGCCAAGTTATAAAGCACAAGGGGCATTATAAACTTTGCCTGCACAATAGCCTAGACAACACTAAAGAGACAATAAAATGGATCCTCCTCTTCGAGACCAGGCTGCTAGTGCTGTAAATAATTATTATTAACAGTAGGGTTCTGTCCTCGTGTGGGTGGCATGTGTCTATTGTGGCAAACACCCCCATTCAACCACGTGTCCACTGTGTTAGCAGGACATCAGGGGAAGTGGCAAATCTTCCACATGATTACATACTTGAAAACCAGAGAAACCTACCCTACCATAGCTCAACTCTCACTCCACTCCCAAAGTGTTCTTGATCAATCAGGCTTACGCCAATGCCGGTCTTCATCACTTGTGTAATATTCAGCACTGCAGACACATTGGTCTAAAGAATATAATGTAGCACCACCAGCCATTACTGGACTGCAATGAAAAGTGAGACGTGAGCACAGATTAGTTTGTCTTTGTATCTGGTCACCTGAGGCCAGTCTCTTGTTATAGAGGGGGTTAGCATTAACTAAAGAGAAGGGGTGAAGTGTGGGTTGTCTGGGGACAGATTAGGGCTGTAGCATATGGAGAAATTAGCTGTCTGGGCTGTTCCTTTGATGTGCAGCCATGGTCAGCGACACTGATGGTAACGAAACACAGGGTCAAACTACAGCATGCAGAACCTGACAGCCTGAATGACTACACCAGCCTAATGATGCAAACACTGACTTAAAGAAAGCCTTAGCTCCGTAAATTGCAACCAATCGGGAACCTCCAGTGCTGAGAAATACCACGCGGAAGTGCCAAACCCTGCAGTTCATTGAATGGCCGCTTAAAACTGGCTGCAAAAGGGAGTCACAAGAACCGAATTTTGTAGGTAACGTAGGTACTGGGGATCCAACCTGGCTGCAAATGCAGCTGCAGCTCCGCCTCAACTCATCAAAAAAGAAAAACAGCAAGTACTTTACGTTCAAGGTGGATGATTACGGAGTATTACATTCACAAAAAACAGTATTCTATGCAAAGTTGCAAACAGTGCCTTCGAACTTTCCATCTTATCAAATCTTTGACCAAAGATTTTATAATTATACAAATAATATTTTCTGTTTTTTAGTAACTTTTTAGAGAGGACATTTTGTTAACAGAAATTGCATTGTTGTATAGCCTTTTTTTATTATTATTATTTATTCACATTACAAAAAATTTGCAATATATGAGTAGACAAACAAAAACAACATCCATCAACACCTTTTGAACAAAGGGGTAAACATCTACACAAAGACAAATAAGGCTTCACATACATATAACGATTGACATAAAGCGGCAAAATGAGGAAGTACCATGTGTAAATGCGCCTGAATTAAAAAACAATGAGTGTAAATGTTTTGAAATAAGCACAGACCAGGATCTCAAAGAATGTTTTCATAGCCAAGGAGCACTCGCGTGCGGGCACCGAGTCACAGAGGTATGGTACCTCCAGAGCCCCAAGCGAGTAATGCCACAGACATGTCGTTAACATTAGACCATGCATGCTCTGTACAGAAAACATTACAGTAGCCTATATCAACATCATGGCACATAGATAAAATCCCCGCCTCAGAGTTGACAATTGACTACTGTATATCTATGACGGCAACGTCTCCTCATTCAACGTTGAGAGCTAGAGATACTGAGATAACCTAGCTTTTAATAACTTGAATGTAGTAGCTAAGCTAGCTACATAAACTGTTGCCTATACTCATTGAAGGACGAGTGATTATTTTTTTCCGTGGTATCAAATTGAGTTTAAAGTGGAATTTCCCTGGTATTGGTATCGACTACTATATTTCTGGTATTGTGACATCTCTACCCCATAGACTCTAATGTTAAAATATCTGACTTTACAACAAAAATAAGCATGTTTACAGCCGGTTAAAATAAAAAATAACTTAAAGATACTGTTGTGTGTGATATGTGTTACTTGTTAGCTACCGTACCGTGGCTGACACGCAATATCGTATCTATCTATTGAAACGCGATATCGTACCATCTATTGAAACATTCTTAAAGCATTCCAAGAGAATAAGTGTGAAGGTGTGGAAGATGACGAACAAGCTAGTAACCAGGGACCTGAGGAGGCCAATGTGGTCAGCGCAGCACAACCTGAGGCTAGCTGTCTGCTCTTTGATGTCGCTGATGCACTGCGTCTTGCGTTCCACTAGACAGGCAGGCAAGGCAGCCGCCAGCCTTGAACAACTTGCTTGTGGTGGGCTAGCGGCTATTTTTACAGTAAGTATTGCACCACTTCAAATGTATTTGCAGGCAGTGAATGGTAAGTAGTCTAACATACAAAAAAGTTGGTTGAAACTTGTTTTATTTTACAAGGATGCATTTTTCAATAAAAAATGTTAACCAGTTCAAAACTCAGCACTACAGTCTGTGGAGCGACATCAGTTTTCATTGCAAAGAATTTCTACTTCCTAATTCCATCTTTCAAAATGCATGAACTCAAAACCATTATATGCATAGACTATCTGCAAATTTTAATATATGCACACTACCTTCAGTAGTTAGGCAATGTTCAAACTCTATTTGCTATACGCCTACATATGGCCTACATATGCTATAGGCCTACATAATAGGCTACTGTATTATAATCTCATTATCTATCTAGCATATGTGGCATAAGAGATTGCTCATGCATACCAAAGGCCTATCAATTTGTGGTCAAATGAAGGAAACTATATGGGTTACTACAGTACAATATCTTAAGTTGCATTTTAAATTAACTTGTCTAGCAGTGTAAAGTGGATTCAGTGTTGGATAATGTTATTTACAATGTTTACTAGGATAATAGTGATAAGAATACATTCTTATGAATAGGTGTATTACTGAAATTACTTTGAATTATATCATATATATCATCATTATATATACACCCTGTTTTACATTTTGAGAATCTGCCCGGTCGTAGTAGGCCAATACACTACCCTTAAGGCAATTTGTGAGTGAGATGGCTGTAGCCTACTTGGTGTGTCAAAACAGGACAGGCATAACTGTTTAAAAGTTTAAATCATTATGGTATGCCTTAGCACCGTGTGTGCAGAGTCTGTCTCGTTGGGCAAAGGTTCTAGCAGGTGCCTGAAGTCAATAGCTTTGTTATCGCCTAGGTGCCATCTTTGGGTGTGGGTGTTAGAAAGGGGGGGGGGGCCCATGATCTTCAGTGCCCAGGGGCCCCTGGGGGTACTATTCCGGCCTTGTGTGCATGTGTACATGTGTGCACACGTGCCTTAAAGCTAAAATAAACCGCCTGACACCACCCCGCTGACAAGGAAAACAGCGGGGTGCCTGCCTGGTCACCTTTGTGCACACCGGTATTGAAGTGGAGGCTGCGCCCATTCAAAGTGTTGAATTGGTGATGTGGGCAAGGTTGGCCAGACGACAAGCACAGTGTTCACATATGGAAAAGAAGAAAAGGAAAGAAATCCACAGACTGTAGTAGGGCTGCTCTATTATGTAAAGAAAATCATAATCACAATTATTTTGGTCAATATTTATTCGCGATTATTTAAACACAATTACTTTTGTATAAGGAAGGTGTTCCTATATGAGTTTGAATTTAATATTCAGGTATATATTCTCGTGTGCCAATAGGGATGCAGCGATTAACCGGTTTCACTATTAACCGGGATTAAAAACGCCACAGTGTTATAACCGTAAAGGTTCAGCTACAGTGCTTTCTTTCCTCACTCTCAAAATAGGGATATTTTGGTTGCACAGTGAGGACAACAAAAATTGCCAGGCACAATCTGCAGATTGCAGATGGAACAAATACAAAAAATCATTGAATGTGATTACTCTGCGTTCATTGTGCTGCGCCACGGCAGAATAATTGACGCCACACTAAAACAAACTGGCTGGTAACTACCCATTTCTATCTAACATAGTTTGAGTAAAACTGTAAAGAACACTTGATTTTCTCTGTAAATAATGTCTCCGTTCAAGACAGCTCTGACGATAATTTAGCTCTGTGAAGTGTGAACTGTGGCAAGAAACAGCGCGCGAGTGACAAGTGCGCTGCAATACAGAAGCTGCAGGGTGCAGCAAAATAACTTCACTGAAATCCCTTCAGGAGTGCACGACGAACTGCAAGTAAGATAGCCTGCCTTAGCTAGTAGTTACCTTAAAAAGCTACATCATTTAGTTATATTATATTGCTGTAACATGTATTACAATTAGAGGGCATACCTGCACAAATATCGCCCACAGCCACAGCAATGAAACAAGTCGAGTGACAGCTGGTAACTATAACTTTTCTAATGTCAAATCTGCCTGAATTGTATTATTCTCTCTTTGGTTTGCTAACTTTAATAGCCCAACAGTAGGCCTATGTCATGTCAGGTAGTCATTTCTGGCTTCAATGCCATAATTATCAAATAGTGCAGAGAAGACTGCAACGATGAACTACAAATTCTTTATACAGAGTCCAATGCGACCATTGTTATCTTTAAATACGCTCCAAATTACAGTGATCGCATTGGTTTTCCAGCAGAAGAGCTCTGTACATTTAGAAACCGTCAACAAAGTACAATGTAGTGGAGAACTAATGATTTAAAACTTCGATTCTGTTAATTGAATATCTATATGTAAGCTCTATTTTCTACACAGACCTTGCAGACATCAAAAATGCAATTATCAATAATTAAAAGGTAATTTCTGGGAGATTTAAACTATATTTAAGATTTTCTTGAATTTTATCCTTTTATGAAATTACACCAGAATGTTTTTAGTAGGCATGGGGAAGGTCTGTGGAGTAGCAATGTATTTTTCCAGACTGAGGAAACACTCAATGAAGTAGCAGTGAGTTAAGAGTTGGGCTATTTGCAGTAAAGCAGGAGAAAGGGCATTAGATCGCATTCCAAAAGAACATTGCTAGTGTTGTGAAATTCATGCATAACAATTGTAAAACCGTGATTATTCCATCAAAATGTATAATTGTTGCATCCCTGTGTACCAATGCCCTTTGTCTCGCAAGTAGATTTTAGAAATACTCTGTTCTTATCCAGGAGGCAAACACTGGACTAGATATTCAGGATTATTCTACAATATTGCATGCAAATCTATCAATTAAAGTTGAACAATCCTGCACATATTATTCACAGACGTATTCGTCTTTCAGTGTACCGGTAGCCTTGTGCCCCCTCGAAATAGAACAAAGCTTTCCATTGACATCCAAAATAGCCTATACAGACAGAATAGCCCTTTTATACAGATATTCTGCAATACCTAGAAGACACTCAAGTCCACTCATTATGCCGCCCCAGTGTGTTCTTTTAAGAGACGTTGGCGGAGAAATGCAGGCTAGCTATCAGTATCGATGATTAGTAGACGTATTAATGCTTTGTTGACTGGCTGATGCTAACCGGCTTGTGGTATAGCATATAGCCCTAAGCTACTGTACGCGTCTTAGACTTGTGGTGAAATCAAATTACTCACTGAAACATGATCGTATATATTTATGTGTAGCCTACAGTATGATTTTCATGTTCCAATAAGGTTTAATAATATTGTCAGACCATTTCTGACTATGCAGCCGCTAATTGTCCTCGAATTCTACTGGAGCAACATCTGTACGGTATAGTAATAGCGTGCAGCTAGATGCTACTCGCATGACCCTGGTTTCAGAAGATAGCCTTCGTCTGCTAGCCATATATTTAATTAATTAATAATGATACAAAAGTAATGCTTCATCAAACCATTACACCCCAAGTCCTTATTACAGCCACTGTCTCACTCTGTTTTTACACAGATATCACTAACATTCTGTTCTGGACTGGGTATAACCAGCGTCATATTTATATGACACTGGCTATAACTAACTAGCCACATATCGTGGGATCAACTTCCTGGTCACAACAAAAACAAACAAATTTTAATTACCGATTTTTGTTTATATGCACACGAACAAAAATGTGTTATTTTTTGGTTTTCTGTATTTTATTATCTAAACAAAACAGTTGTTTCCCGTTTTTTGTTTTCCTATTTATATAATGTAATTTCAAAATGAAAACAGTTGGCCGCAAACACACGGAAACAAGAATAATGATGGTTAGTGTGGCATCTAGTGGCAAAAACTATGGGGACATTTTTATTTATTTAGACTAGTCTACAGAACGAATGTAATAAAGGCCAGAAAAACTTCCCAAATATAATAAGCTTATATCTTACGTGCAGGCTGTACATAGCTCCATTGTACTATGAACGGTGTTGTGTCTGAACGGGAGCTTGTGTAACGTACGTGGAACAGGTCTGAATTTAAAGACCTAGGTCTACATGTTTATAGAATAGCTGCTCTGCGATTGTACGGTGTGATTTAGCCTACAGAACACTACAGTTTCTTTAATCATAGCTCTGTTTTAAATGCCTGTTGAGTCCAATGTGGCTTAAGGAGTATTTTTACTTGTTCAGTCCTTTCATAGCTCTTGGCTCTCAACAGTTAGGCTGTCCCCTGGGTGACAAACTGACACTCAGACCAAGGACTGCAACAGAAAGAGTATTGTACTGTGAAGTGGTAGAATGGGAGAGTCTTTCAAGCACACCAAGTCAGACATTTGAGTTCAAACCACTGAGTGCCAGCATCAAAATTGATGTGTCAGTTAAACAAAGAGTTGTGGAAACCAGGGAGGCACATTTCCCAAAACACTGCCCCATCCTACAGCAGATAACAGTAGTAGCTCCCTGGAGTTTTGAAGCTCCAGAGAACATAAAAGATATGCTCAATACAGAGTAATTTTTAGAAAATCCAGGGGGTTATACTATGACTTATGTAGACAAAGAAGTGACATTGTTTTGTCTTTAGCTAAAGTAAGTAGAGAATTGATCTTCTCCGGTACATGTCAGTGCCAGCTAGTGTAATGAATGAAATCTCATTGGCCAAAAGTAACGTGTGCTTTAGAACTGCAGGCTCCAGGAAGTGTCCAGCTATGAGCCAAAACAGGGCAGCCTTTCTTGCATTAGCCTATTATTAGGCACCATGGGTGAATCTGGCTTAGCACTCTACAGCATGTGTTTGAGACAAAAAACCCAGCATGAGCCAACTCAAGCAGTCAAAGCACATGGGCAGATTAACAAACATAAACAAGCAGTGTGATATGGTAGATAGAGAGCTGATTCATGGAATAATATTTTTGACTACTGTCACCTAGGAGAACTCCTTGGAGCGTTACCTCATTATTCTCGACAAACATAAATAAATTACATAAATAAATAACTTGTTACTCCTTTGTGTGAAAGGTGCATGTTCAACCAGTCCTTCCTACGCCTGGTGCTAGCCTATATAAAAACAAATTCCCATAACACCTTTAAGTTTAATTAGTCCACTAAAAAAAATCATATGTCTTTTAATCAAAACACATGCAAGAACTTAGGGTCCCTAAAGTACAGTGTTAATGGAAAGGTTCTGCATCTTAATATGGTGAGTTTCCAGGTGAGTTACTACTTATGTTTATAGTGTGTGTGTGGTATCTCAAATAATACAAATATATAAACACACTAAATAAAATTATAAAACGCAACACTTTTGTTTTTGCCCCCATTCATCATGAGCTGAACTCAAAGATCTAATACGTTCTCTATATGTACACAAAAGGCCCATTTCTCTCAAGTATTGCCCACAAGTCTGTCTAAAACTGTGTTAGTGAGCACTTCTCCTTTGCCGAGATAATCCATCCACCTCACAGGTGTGGCACATCAAGATGCAGATCAGACAGCATGAGTATTGCTATATAGATATACAGTATATGTCTATATATAAGAAGGCTACCAACTTGTTTATTAACATACTTTTTGCATTGATATCACTACTTGGATGCGACAACATATCTTCTTCAACCTCTGATAGTCTGTTAGTATTCCTCCGGTTGCGTGCTCTCAGCAGTAACTAAGGGGGGTGGGGTTATCAATATGATTAATCTGTGTGAATTATGTTGACGCGTTATTTTTTATATGATGAATTAATCAAAATGAACACACTCTTTTGACAGCCCTAATATAAATGAATCAATTGGTAATCTGGAATTAAAGGCCAGGATCATTATTTTTGAATGCTAAGTATGAATTGCAACTTTCAGTATGGAATATACACAGTGACAATTAACTTGTTTGTATTTAGCTATTTTATTTTAACCAACCCTATCTTTTTCTTATGGCATCAGTTACCCCCTTTCTCTCACTCTATTTTTCCTTTTAATGCTCTGTCGATATACCCCCACCCCACCTCCCATTCTCTTTGAGTAACAGAAAGAGAGAAGTGTCCATTTGGGAAAAGAGAAGGGTTGTAATTTGCACTCAAGTGTTTCCAATCTCCCTATCTTGCAACACACACGCACACTCACAAGCACACACACACACACACACACACACCTCAGTACACTTTAGTAAGTCAGAAATGCTATGGAGACTGACAGACCACGTCGTACAAAGGAATACAAATGTACACACAAGAATGTATGCATGCACACAGATTCACCATAAGAGGGAGTTTTGCACTTGCAACACATGAATGGCACTTGTAGCACACGCACAAACACGCACACGCCCAAACACACACACCACACTGCACCACACAACACCACACACACACACACACACAATATGGTGCTTGAGAGTTTGACAGAGGTACTAATCTTCCTCTAGTTCAGGAAGTATAAAATACATTAATTTATAAATGTGTCCAATATATTTCAATCATTCTGAAAGCCATGATTGTCCCCTGTCACAGGTTGACATGGGGACAGGAGACAATCTTGTCCTTTTTCTCTCTTAACACACACACACACACGCACACACACACACACACACACACACACACACACACACATAAAATTCCTCACAACCCTCCCTGATGACATCATCCCCTTATCAATTTTAATGCACGTTAATATGCTATAATACACTTGATGTGCACACATACATGCACGCACACACACGCACACATACACACACACACTTGCGCCACATCAGGCGCCACAGATCCTGGAGAGAACGCCTGCTCTGCACCTTGTGTATTATGAGAGACAAGGGAATGTGTGTGTGTGTGTGTGTGTGTGTGTGCTTGCAGTAACGGGTGGTGGAGAATATACAGTATGTATACTGTAAGTACACAACTTTACCAACACAGATAAAGGAATTATAGGATTTGTGTGAATTTTATTTGTTTTCCCATGCAGGCAATATTAAAGTGTAACTGCACCCCAGCGCTGAGCCTGACTCCACCCACTACTTCTCTGAAAAATGCATCAAGGAGCTGAGTGAGGGGAGGGGAGGGGCTGAGAGGGGGACCCCCGTTATCATTAACGTTAACATTTGAATTTGATGACATATGAGCGTATTAAGTGTACTGTTGAAAACCAGCCAGGTCCTAGATCATTTTTTAGATCTGCTCCTTGATGCCTCCTCTTGTATCCCCCCAACACACCTTGGCTTCATCCTTTCATCGCCATGACTACCAAGCAGCTACCATATTTTCTTGTGTCGTCATGGCGATGAGGGTCAAGGCTTTGGCTGGACTCTGGACTGCGGGTGGGAGTGTCATCCCAGTAATCCTGTCTATCTCCATGAAGATTGCAATAAATCACGGCAAAGAGGATGATATGACATTGACGGCAGCAGCCTCCATTACCGCCGTGGTAACCACAGTAGATTTTCTTCTGCCAATTATGTGGCCATCATGAAGCTACATGAAAGGACTCAAGCGGGAGGTTGAACTTCCAAGTGAAATAAATAGAGCCATGCAACAGGGTTAGTCTTAGTTCTGAGTTATGCATTATGAACATTATTGACTGTGTTCCGAGATGTGAACATGACTAAATGTAATGCTCTTAATTCTTAATTTGAAAACAAGGTACAGCAATAGAAATTAGGTAGATTAATGAAGTATGATATTGTGTCATTATAGTATGCCATCATGTCATTTTGATCATCCCAAAATCTGTATAGATGTCATGCATAAGTAATGGAACATTAAAGCAAGCATAAGCACATTTATTTTAATATTGGGTTGATCAGGCAGAAGCCCCTGCTATCTATCTATCTATCTATCTATCTATCTATCTATCTATCTATCTATAAATAAATAAATAAATAAATAAATCATATGGACATGGCTGCTCTCGTTTGCTTTGGCAAAATAACAATGTAAACTGTGATAATTACCATTTAATTGCTTTTATAGTTTATCCTAATGTAAGCAATGCATTCCACACTGGCACTGTCATCCTCATTTTGCTCGTTTTTTATTCTTCCTTTCTTCCTTCCTTCCTTCGTATCTCACCTTTCTGCCAATAAAATGTTTCATTAATTGTTTAATTGTTTAAAAACATGTATCACTTTGTACTTTATTTCTGCATTTTTTTGATTCATACTGTGATTGGCCTTTAATTTGTGCATTCGACTCTGGCATTTTAATGCAAATAATATGTTTTTGTAAATAGATTGTATTCATTACGTAAACGCCAATTATAATAAAAATAGAAGAGTGTTTTGTCATATACATGACCATTGTGGAAAGACTGTACATTATAGAATAGTGCAGAATATTGACTGTGCTAATGTGGGCTATTTGCAATCAAGAACTCAATTAGTTCAGTTGCTGCCGATTCCTATTTCCTATTTGTTTCTTTGTGACCACATTCAATGAACTTAATTCTTGATTACAATATTATTTATTCACCTTAATCAAATACAAAAACAAATCAGATTCTGTATTTTTAGGCATCATCAAAATGTCTAAATGCGTTTTGGTATAAATTTTCACTCTCACGAGGAAAGTTTTGATCAGATATCGCAGTTGCAAGAAGTAGACGGGTCCAGCTCTCTGCAGAGAACATTTTGTTATTTGCAGGATGGAGACGCTGTGCTCCACAGAGAGTGCGTCTAAGCGTGTTTGCCTGCCCACACGATGCCAGTATGTGGGCATGATGCACGTGGCTTCGCCTGCCTACCTGTGCTCGCACAACACTGTTCATGTGCGTGCATGTGCATACACCATAGGCTACCAGGAAACCAGTCTAAATCTAAATGAGATCCAATGAAACACGTCCACAGGTGGTTTAGACATCGCCATGGTAACGCAATGATTCCATCTGTCCCTATTCTTTCCTGGGGTCAGCTCGAATCAATCTAATTGTGAGGTGTGATTTTTCCTTCTGCCTTTCCCTCAGATTTATTTATTTTTCCATATAATTATTTTTTTCTTCTTTTCAGAAGTCAATGGGGCCATGTTGGGTTTGGGTAACAGGTGTTATTTCCATGCTTGATACTATTTTGATTGCTGAAATCATTCTAATCAAGTCATGCAAACTGCAAGATCAGAAGCTTGTTTTTAAAATGTTAAGGTTATGATATTTAGGGACATAATAATAATTTTTTTTGTGACATTATTGTGAGTTAATTGATAAAAGCATATGTACATACGCTCTGGTTTTGTAACTGAAATGGTTATGTTTTGCATTTCTGCATTGCTCTGATTCGGGTAAGCAGAAATGATCATAGGAAAAGCAGCCCTACTGGTAATTAAATGCAACCATTTCACTTCACTACAGTACCACACTGTAGGATCTAAAATCAGATCACATTGAGCATGTATTAAAATATAATTTAAATAACAAATGCATTTCATGAATGGAAGCTGTTCTGGCTAGACAGAAAGACGTGTAAAATTATCTAAAAGTGTAGTTTATTTAGTAACATTACAACATCATAATGACAATACACTCAATTTTGTAGGCAGTCGGCACAGACCGCTATATAATTTTATGAAATCCATACTGTATATGGAGAAAATAATATATTTCCCCACACATACAATTCATTACTGTATGTGCAGCAGCTGATGTTAACACATATTTGAGACATGTTGAAAGCTATAGTATGTTTGTGTCAACAGATATTATTAAAGGCACTATAAAATATTTGAAACATTAATATAGCAGCAACCAACATTTTTGTATGTAAGACTATAGTGGAGTAATTGCCCCCTGAGAAGAGAATAACATCACACCAGAGCTCCTCTGCTCCTCTTGGTTTTTACAGCCGGGCCGGCCGCACGTGCATGTTAGTGCATGTGTGCGAGCGGCTGGAGCGTTCAGTGTGACATCGAGTGGCAGGTAATCATATAGAGTAACTTTAATGTTTAGTGTTTTGCCATTGAACACTGTGAAAGACAACTTTATGGCAGACTATGGACTGCAACACTCTGCAAATGTCACAAATAATCCAATAGGTGAATGCCATTGAAAAAGTAATAACATCATGAATTAGAGTAATTTCTAATCCAGCATGCTCTAATGAAAAACAGATACCTTTGTCACAGACATGGTATTATGTGCCAACTGCCTCTGACTTTGCCATCTTTAAAAGCTTTCAGACTGCTGTAGTTTTTTTTGACAGCTAAGATCTGCTTGTGATATTTCCATTATCCATGTTTACCAGCACACAGCAAGCAGCCCGCCTCACCTGCGCAGCGCAGCGCCGTTTGTCAAGGCAATTAGACTTTCAATGGATGTTCAAACCTTAAGCCTGTAAACCGGCAACACAATAAAAAATGCAGACGAGGCCAAGGGTTTGTGTGACCACGGAAACAGTGATGTAAAGCAGAACAATTTAGGAGACGATTTACATCTTTTGTGTGAACTACATTGTTAGGCGTTGCCACAGAACAGTCAGACAAGCTGGAAATAGATTACGTACTATTCCCCACCGCTATTTTAGAAGGGTTTTACTGCGGATTTACTGCTTAGAGCTTCCAGTGATTAATCTTAAAGCGGTTTGGGTTCATAAACAACTAGTTGGAATGAAATATGACACATCACAGAAAAAACAAGCCTGTGTTCAGATCTGCATTATCAAGATGCACGCACACACACACGCGCGCACACACACACACACACACACACACACTGAAACAGCAACACACCCAGTAAGTATGGAACACACAGACACGACCCCGTTGTGTCAACTCTTGATTGATAGCTATAAGAGAGTACTCTACAGTGTTTGTTGATACATACAGGATAGGAGCGAGGAGAAGGAGAGAGACGTGTATTAGAATCCATCATTTCTACATCAGTTGTGTGTGTGTGCTTGTGCGTTGCTTAAATACTGTAAGTGTGTGTGTGTGCGCACGCTAGAGTGGTCATCCTCCTCAAAACTAATAAAAGCTTATCAGTCATTAGAATATAATAGTGACGTCTTGAACATACAATAGATAATAATGAAATGGGTTGTTTAATTGATAACTGTAGCTTGATGTAGCAATTCTTTTAGATTATTTATTAAAAGAGAGATTTTATTAATTGTGTTTGTACATCCTAGTATTTTCTAATTGCATAATATTTTCCAATTGTATAGTATTTCAAAGCAGTGGGTGCCAGGCGGGAATTTGTATGGCAAGCCACTAGGAGTCACTCTGACTGGCGCGGTGGCAAATTCTGGTACTGCAGCCAGAAAGTCTCCCAAAAGGCCCATTTCCCATGTACTGTATGGCCATTAGAGAAAAATTTTAAATTATTATAAACATAAGTTGATTCATTTCTGAGAAAATAAAAGATCTGGTTCATAATCAAGGTAATCACGGTTTTTACAAGATACATTTTAATACTTATATATCCATTATGAATATTTGTATGCATAATATATATATATACTATATTTTATATATTACTATAGTACATTTTACTATAGTACATTTTATTCAGAGTCCAAAGTCCAAATACACCAAACACAAGCGAATTCAGAAAACATTACATGGCCTGCAGATGGAAATGCTCTATTAGCTAAATCTAGTAAGATAAATATTTCCTCTCTTTTGAAGGTAATGCATTTTGTGCATGGCCCCCAATACAATCAAACTGAGGAAAATAAAATAATTACAAAATAAATGTAATTTGACACCATGTGCAACATTCAGTAAATGCTCTGAAAATTCAGAAAAAACAACCTACAGTATTATAGAAAGTAGTTTGCATTTGTCTCAACAAAAATGTTGCTACACTACAGCTATTAAAGGTTCCAGATCATAAAATGTGAAACATGTTTGAATGTTGCGAATAAACATTTCACATAGTTGCTTTTGTGTCAGTGTATGATGATCACTATGCTGTGTTGGTGCCCCTCCCTCAAGTACTGTACAGATGTGGCTGAAACTATATGTTGTCTTCAATGCACTTTTTCAATTTCATCAGGTGCAATTGCATTAGCTTTTTGTGCACTGTGCTTTGCTCACACTGCCTGCTAACTATCAGTGGATTTTATCCACCCCCCTGCCCACCCCCCACTCTCTATCAAATGGTGGGGCATGGTAAAAAACATGCAAAACATTTTCTTTTAATTCATTTAATGTCATTTTGTAAGGTATTTATTTGTAACATATTGTAAAAATGCTTCAAAAATGCATGTTGAGGCAGACCATATTTTAGTGAAAAAATAATGCTGGTCATTGATTAATATGGGAGCGTGCGATATGCAACATGCCTTTAAAGATGTACAGCAAGTAACTACATGTATAAAGTAGCAGGTAGTAGTCTCTATAGCGCCCGTCCCCTCATGAGAATGTATGCAGTACATATCTGTATTAGATGTATAAAGATTTAACATGGCAAATGATAGGATGGTTTTGTGGCATATACACACAATTCTGCATTTACCTGTGAGATAGAGTATATTCAAGATGTACTATTAATTAACTAACAATTTAGTTATTCTGCATACTATTTCTAAAATTATACCAATCTTGATTTTGGTGGAAGTCAGATACATAGCGTAAGACTAGTAATTATCATGTCATGTGACTATTAATTATTTAGTTACTTTGAAATGGCTTCTATATTTAGATATTTTTTTAATTTTTTATTTCCAAAGGGTTTTTATCTTAACACTGTTTTTACAAGGCACAAATAAGTAAATATTTCCAGTTAATTTTATGTGAATGTTTAAATTTTGTGTGTACAGTATCTTCTGGAAGTTGGACATGCAGACATATATATTGACAGTGTATGTACTGAATGTGAGTGTGTGCGTGCTTGCATTTGTGTGTGTCTCTTACATTTTATGATATGGTATGCAGTGCAAATGTGCATTTTCTACACAAAATTGTGTAGGTTCAAAAATGCCACCAAAACATTTAATTCCAACAGAGCATTCATATCTAACCCCTTCAGCAATGAAAATGTGTTTTCAAGTTTGTTGAACTTTGAGTTTAAAGCAAACAGCTGGGAGAAAGAAAGAGAACCAGCGGTCAAACCCCGCTCGCGGTGCAAGTGTGAGTCTTTAATGGTTTTCGATCTGGGCACAGGCAGCCAAGGAAGCCTTCTATGCATTTGCGTCATGATGGCATATTGATTTTACTCACTACCTATCTTACCCTGTTGCCAACCCCTTTCCTATTCAGCTTGTCAAAAGAGTCTCTTTCAAATAAACACATCTTGCTCCAAGCCCATCAAATGTGACTGTTGAGTTTGTATTGTGAGTCCTAATGCAGGATATTGATTTAGCAGAAGAGCCCTGTGTGGCTGTGAACCAACTCACTTGCGGAGACACAGCAGGCTGGCTCGTCGAAGGAGAGTCAACAATGTGTGGCGGTGCGAGGAGAGGGGACATCCACGTTAATACAAGTGTCTACTGCCAATTCCCAATGCTCCCAAAGGTTTCTTAGCTGAATTGGTCTCCCTCCAACATGCCACTGTAGGTCACAGTTCATAATCAATCATGAAAGTAATGACACAGAATAAACCAATAACAGCCAAACTCTACGCACAATCCACAAGATTCATTTGAACACAGTACACGTTGCCTGGTGCTGGGGAAAGTTAGGTCTGTTTTCTGATTTAAAAGATGCAGTTGTATTTCACATCAGGTGATATAATAAGATAGAATGTATTCAGTAGGATTCATTTCAATACATTTCTTGCCTGTCACCTATTATCATCATCTACTTAGTCTTCACAAGTTTTTTGAGTTTGTCTTTGTCAGGGCAGGGCAGGGCATTGACTGTAAAAAACATCTGAACACCTGCTGTGAATTATGCATTTTACTGGGTTGATTTAACTGGCACCAGTAACTGGCATGTCTAATGTGTGTTCACTGTTGCTATTTGAAATTGATGGGTCTTTAAAAGTTTGGTTTATTTTTATGTATTTTTTCATCTCCATCCTCCACTATTTAGGCCCCCTGGGCTTTGGTATGCTCTGGCTGAGGAGATAAGGCTGGCAGATTCAGTAGCTGTGGTTACATTAAGCACATTTATTCATTCTGAATTAAATCAATCTATTGACTAAAGTATGATCGGATCAGCTCTTTACATGCTTCGCAGTCAGAACAGTTCTGACACATTCAATATAGACAGCCTACGCCACAGGTCAGGCGCACCTTTTGCTAAATGGATGAATGTGCATTTAGTGCATTGGACCATTATTGGGTCAAATGCTTTCTTAGTAAGCAAACAGCATGCTCCTTCTATTACTGCATTACTATTACTATTACTATTACTGTTGATTAACTTAAATAGTATCAGTATTAACAATAGTATTAACCAGCAAAGAAACTATACATCATATATTGATCAAATGTTAAATGGTTTACATCTATTTGAATCATATTACATTTTAATAGGAAATTGAATTTTATTCTAAAATGTCTAACACATAATCAAAATATGCATTCTTTTGAGTGATGTTTTACTTTAATTCTGTATTTTCTATGAATCTATTTTTAATCATATTTATTTTTATAATCTTATTTAAAAAGTAGAGACAGAGGGCATTTCCTAGTACCACACCTGCAGGCCAACAATAGTTATGTTAGCTAATATTTGTGTGTGGGCATAATAATATTCATCCATGTATATTTGCCCTTACATATAATCGGTATGCCTGTGTATGTGATAATTAGTCAGCCATAGTTCTTTACAGCACCTTTGCTGTGTGTGCTATGGCTGATTGAGAGTAAATATAAATTCATTTAGACAGGCATGAGACAAGTACACGATCCATTATTTACACAATCAACCATCTCTCTCCTCTCTGACCCGGAAAGAATGAACATGTCACTTCTGTTCATCGCAAGTGGCTTGGAAATTAGTAGAGAAAAGGAGAGAAAGGAACAATCATTAATTGTGAAGAGAGATAACCTAAAAAATGTGTTGTGGCAACCAACATAAAGAAACATTCCGATTACTTCTGTTTTTATGTTCAAATAATGTAGTGAATTTAGTGGATATTATTTTCAGATTATGGTGTATTTTCAATGCATTATGCGTGAGTATATGTTTGGATATTTTTGTGTATCTGTCCTCCAGTTGTCAAGAGTAATTTGCTTTATTGATTTTCTCTATAAAAAAAGCTCAAGGTCTGTGTGTTTGTGTATTTGTAAAGCTTATTTGTGCATCGATAAATGCATCATTCTCAATTCTGGACAAATTGGTTCTCAAGTATAAAAGTAATTTGGTACAGTATAGCCCCACATATACAGTAAATGTTTTCAATGTGGTTTAAGGTTAGTTACAGATACTGGTTATACACAATTTTCAAACAACATCCATAAAATCACACAATTCAACTTATACACGCATCATTTCAGACAGTATACAAATCTAAACTCTGAAGATTTTTAAAACAATGTATAAAGGGAAAACTGAACAATTAAAATAACACCCTCATAATATGTCTCTTTAACGGAGGTATTATTGCACTTTCAATTACAAAGTTGCCAAATTTGTTTCCTTCTATTGTCAATGTAGAGCATAAGTGAACCTGCATCAAACCACCATTAAACACAAACTGATTACAAGCCATTTAATTTGATAGCTAAAACAGCACTTCTCCATTTTAGGACGACCAATTCATCACTAAGCCAGACGCTCAACTAAAAACAATTTGACTCCAATTGGTGTACCGTTGCAATCAAGCTGCGAGACACGCTAAAGCTAATTTTCCAGACAAATTAATTGATTCAATTTGAACTTCATTGGCAAAGTTATAAAATGTCGTATTGTGAGAAAAGCGCTTCTACCGTACATTTATAGTAATTGTTTTAGAGAAACCCTACTGTGTGGTGCTTTAAACGCCCACCAGACGTGCTATTTTTTAAACATTGCGACAGTCAAATGGATTTCCTCAGGATCGGAAACAGCCCCCTATTTCTATTCACTACTGGAGTCCACCTTCCCTACATCGCCAACACATGGTAATTTAGTTGCAGTTCTCTAAAGTGGCCCGTTAAATCATACTGCAATACATGAGCAGATTATTCCAACAGAAACAAAATAAATTTAACAACCTGTGTGGTCTGGGAATATGAACCTTTTAAGGGCACGGGTGAGTGCATGGCTGTGTGTGCATGGAACAGATGCTAGTGAGTACGGGAGATAATCTAAACTCATTAGCTAAGGTCTGAATATTTGTGACTGATACAACAAGGTTCAGGTGCAGCAGTTTTAAATAAACGCATGGCTTTTAAATTAGGCTTTAAAAATCAACGATAAAAATAATACTTTTTGCCAACATGCAAAAAGCAAACAGGGTTGGGCACTTATGTATGAATTTGAGATATATTTCAGATCAAGCTATATTTTTTAGTTGTGACCATTAGAGGGGCTTTGCTTAACTGGATGATGGAGGATAAGGAAGTCAAAATATTTGTGAATGGCATTGATGATATACAATAAATCCAGTGAAAACTATACTTTAGATAACTATCTCCAGCTAGACATTAAATATGACATAATAAAATGTCTAAAAAGTGCATCCAACAAATGGTGACAGGAAGCCATATATTGTGAGAGAACAAAGCTGAATAAAATATAACAGCTAAAACATATCGCAAAGAAAGACAATATAATTGGGTCCTGAAATTGGACCTTGAGGAACACCACAGTATAGTACTGTATGTGAGTAAATTTACCTTTCACCTGAATTACAGTAGCTGCCATTAGAACATTACAAGACATTAGCTACTTTAACTTCAGATTTGGATAATATGGATTAGGCCCATAGACTGAATAAATTAATGGACAAACACTCTGGTGTCATCATATTTGCAGTACCTTACTCTGCATGTATATCTGCTATCCATCGTCATGGGAAAATGTATAGCCTAATATATTTTCAACTGAGTTATATAAAATGTACTTCCCGTACAAACGAGGAGACTAGCTAGTGGCCAATCAAGGAAGTGCAAATTTTGGCGATTCCGCATTGTATTAATATCTCAGCACCAAATGTTTCCGCTTGATTAGGCCATGTGTCCGTAGCGTTTTCCTCTGGCAGAAATGTGCTGGCAAAGTGTCTCAGAGCCTATTCGTAACAAAAGTGCTGTGCGTGGTATTTGTTTCTATGGCAATATATTGACATTTGCCAACATATAATCACTGACTATATGCTATAAAATAGACTAGCATTTTGCTTTTTATTACCGTTCTCTCTTTTTCTTTTGTAAGAGTTTTAATTTCATTTTCGTGGGTAAAGGTTTACTTAAATAAACAAATATATATTATTTGTTAGGTTTTCCAGGTGGCTTTGCAATATTATTTCTTGCCAGGGTGAGGAGTGAGTCCCGTCCCATCTGATTGATTGCCTAAAAAGGAGTATCAGTATCTTTCTGAAAAGTTCCAAGATTTTCTACTAGAAGCGATCGGAGCGGTTACACAAAAAGGCAGAATAAACTGGAAAAAATGGTGGGTGCAGCATTTTTCCTCTGCAGCTGCATGTGGCCGCATATGCTGTCTTTCAACAATTTAAAATACAACACACTAATAAAAATATGTCTCTCTTAACAAGTGATGTTGAGTTTGGCAAAAAAGGAAAAGAAAAACATATATATATATATGCATACATACATATATAAATATAGTATATCAGAGTATACAGTAGTATTAAAACATTAAAATTCAATACATATGCAATGTTGTATGACAAATGGTTAATTTGAGATTTTCAGTGTAATGTATTATTGTAACTTTTCTAAGCATTTCAGGAAGTTTTGCTGGCCAGATGTGTCCCTTTATATATGTTTAGTCACACTGCCAATGTGACAGCTGCTACCTTGGTAACCAATCCGTTACACATAAAAACCATGACTAGGATTCAAACAACACACACGTGCAGCTCCATATATTCTTTCTATAGAAATGTACTGCCATGCTCCCCTTTTATCACGCTACGCTAATGTGTGTGTCTTGTATGTTGATGTATTTATTTGGATGTAATGTGTGTGTGTGTGTGTCTGTGTGCGCATGCATAGCATGGATGTTCAAAACCGATATGGAGCTAGCAGTATCCAGCCTGAAACCAAGACTTTGTACTGGCTATTGGAAAAGGTTAGGTAGTAACAGATTACATGGAATCATGATAACGTAATACAATTACATATAAGTAACTATAATCAGAGCAGATTACATTTGAAATAAATCAGATTACAGTTACATTGTCAATGATTACTTTTTTGATTACATCTGTAAAATATGGCAATTTGTATTAATGTATGAAACTTTATATCTACTACCTCACTCCATGATAGTGCTGACATGCAAACAGCGGTCATACATGTGACATAGTGCTAATAAATCAAAGTGACCTAACTATTTGTTTTGATTGTTATAGATGATCTATGAATAATTTAGTTTTTATTGCCTTATATGTTTAAAAATGGAATATCATTTTGAGTAATTAATCCTCTTGTGTTACAAGCAGGGGTCAACATTGCAGAGTGCCCGGTGCCCGTGGCAACACAATTTTACATTTTGGCCACCAAAGATGCACAGCCAGTGGCCCGTGGCCACCTTCATTTAATATGTTATTTAATGCTATAGTATTGTAAGATATTTAGGCTATATTCCACTATGATTTAAGCTGTTTGCGTTCAAGATAAACATGGTCAAATCCACGACTGTTATTAAGATACTGTTTCACTTTTTTCTTTTAATTATCGTTCAGCAACAGCTGCAATCTCAAACTCCGGACGTCCGCATCGCCTTTTACCATGCATTGAGCAAATTTGCTCCGGTTTAGCGCCGTAATAAAACTAGGTAAATAGTGTCCAGATCAACCAAAGTTAACAACAACAGTCTCCCAGCATGAAACTTGTTTTGCATCGCAACATATCAAAGTACAGAGCTATAGAAATCTCAGCCTTTGAACCCGCCACACACGAAGCTGGACATTCACGTAGCGAATCCGCTCAATGCACGGTTCAGGTTTGCTAAAGGCAAGGTGGATGTGGGAGTAAATGTTTTTCTTTCTGGCATTTTATGACTTGTCCCAGAATTTTATCGATCTAACGCAAGCTATTCATAGCATCTTGCTCACCTGAATTAATGTCAGCATGTATGTTAATATACAGTAGCATCTCTATTCATGATAGCCTCACTGCCCAAACATGCATACACATAATTATATATTGCAAGTATTAAACAACATAATCATGAGCAAATAGAGTGGAGGGGAGGGGATAATAAATGTATTAATATAGCCTAGTTATTTGTGATTTTCTACCAAACGTGGTGAAATTATAATAAAAATGTATAAAGATGTGTAGCTGCAAGGGGTAAAAATAAAAATAATAAACAACCTACAAGATGTTAAGATATATTCCATCTCAATAACTGACTTTTTGCTACTTTTGCTACTAACTAGTCTTTTTGGCAACAAGATTAACTGGCTTTTTTTATTATATTTTAATATTCGTCTACCCCTGGTTACATGAGCAAAGTCCTTCATGTAAACTTTGGTTAAAAAACAACACAAATGCAGTTTAGTTTATGCAAGTACAAATTGTTTTGTTGTAATTAAATTATGAATTGACCAAATGCAGATGCGGAATATTGCTAATGATAAATGCATTACATTTGCAATGAAATTGTTTTGTGAGGTTTAAACAGAATAAATAATAAATTATGGAACTCACATTTTTGTAGTTTGTCCAACTTTACTGTAACTTGATTAGAAAACGTTTTTCTGTGCATTATTACTTATTCAAACACAAACACACATGCACACGCACACACTTACACTTGCAGCATCAGGTGCCACAGATCAAATTTCAGTACGGTCTTTAACCTATTGTGTAGCAAAAACAAAATAACCTACTATACCATTGCATGGAATAATTTGTTTTTTGTAAAAGTGTGCACAGTGCTAAACTGAAAATGAATTAAAGGAAAATAAATCAAATGCTGATGCCAATTACTTTGTTCAGTAGAAAAATTAGATTCTCAAAAAGAGAAAGGAGTTGAGAGTCGCTGTTGGGGAGAGCTGAGTTCATGGCTCTCGGGTCAAACCAATTTCAACCTGCTGGGGCACAAACACACACATGCTGGATCCATTCAGTTGCCATTGGAAGAGTGGGTTGGGGCTATTTGTGTGGAAAGGTACTCTAACTGTCAGATATTGACCCCACACCTCACCAGGCCATGCACCACTGTAGAGTACAGTAGCAAAACATGTGCTATTGAAGTTACAGAAATGTGTATGGTACTAGGTCTACATTAATCTTCCGGATGTTTCTGGAATGAGGTCTTTCAGACTCAAACTGACCATTTCACTTTGTCCCTTTGTCTCCCGTCTTCTCGTTCATTCACAAACTCATATTGCACGCCAGAAACTCATTTCCTGTCTCTGTGGGGGGTGCCAGACCTTGTCAGTCCTCCAACAGTTTCAGGGCAACATAATGTAAGCTAGAAGTTGCTAGTGGAATAGCAGGGCTATGCAGTGCAGCACATAAAACCAGCTTTGTAACCATGTCGTCTACTGCAGGGCTTGGTTGGGTTAAACCTTCCCAAAGTCCCAATACATTATGCTGCCACATGTTTACTACTTTATAGAAAGTAAAAATGTAACATGTTCATTGATGCTATAGAAAGCTGCATTGAAAAAACTATTAATAGTCATGTAAAAATGATCATGTCATTTTCAATCATTTACAGTAGGAGACGATTACGATTACGATTACAGTGATAACAGAAGTATTCAGGAGCATTTTAGTATTTAGGAGGGTTACAGAAGGTATGTTGCTCAACTACATTCTGCTTGCGGATAGGCCGGGCTTGTTTAAGCCTACGACCTTTCAGGTGTGTGTAAACCACTATAACAACGCTAACCTAATGAATACCACCTCTACAGTACATGTGACATTCATTTGAAAAATTAGGCCCTAAATAACCAAATGGAAAGTCAGACACAATAAGAGCAGGCGGTGGGAGTCAGCCTGACATCTTGTCTTTGCTTAACAAACACAGGAGCTTCTAGCATGACTCGAGGGGTTTGGAACAGTAAGAGAGAGAGAAGGAGAGAGGCAAGGAGAAATGATGAAGGAGTGGGAGAGTGACTGAATAACAGAAGACAAGAGGGCTCAAGGGACAGGAGTGAGAGACATTTAGAGAAAGGAGAGCAGTAGTAAGCGTGAGATATTTAGTGCCGCATGTGTGAGAGCTTGTTGAACAAGCTCCTTTAATGCAGAGGCACGACTGACAGACAGACAGCTCTGATATGGAGTATTAAAACACACACACACACCTAGTTACAATGCATTACAAGCTAAGTCTGCAGTAGATGCAAATGTTTATTCATGACAAGCACAAACATGCTCACTTTCGGACACACACACACGCACACAGGTTTATGGGCAATGTAGTACGATTGAAAAGGCAGGGAAACATATTGGAGGATTTTCTGATGTAAATGTTTGACAACGCTGACAGCCTTGAAGTGACTAGTCACTAGTCTTGGCCTTTCATGTGTGTGTGTGTGTGTGCGCGTGCACGTCTTAACGGACACCTTCAATTGCATAGCAGCACATTCAGGTCACCAGACAAATACAGCAAATACATGTTAAAACTGAATACTGTATATTTTATTTAGACTATAGCATGTGTTTCTATTTTAATACTAAAATATTCTACTTTAGATATTTGCTTTGAATTAGGGGAATAGATTGTATTAAATATCATATGGAAAACAACTTGCTGTCATATTGTAGCCTACAGTTCCAAACAGGACACAGCATGTGTTATAATAAGCTCATGAAGTTGGTTTGAGCCATAGACAATACTGTAAACACACAAGAGCCTGCTATGAATCAGGAATATATAGAGGAACCAGACACAGGTTTAAAGGTTAGGTAGCATATGTTTAATATAACACATAAACACTCACCGGTAACAGCAGACCATAACCAACAAGACAAGGAAAAACTGAAGGGCTACATACATACTTATTAATAGACAGACAACACAAAGAAAATGGTGGCTAGCACTTAATAACTCTTTGCTCATTGTCGCAGTGAAGCACAAGATTCTAATTATAGTCAGCTTTTGTAAGCTAATACACTTTTTGCCAAATTCACCAAATATCTCCTCACATTTCAATGTCCAAATCCTGCCCACTAAACACAGAGGTCCAACAAGGATCTGTGTTAGGACCATTACTCTTCCCATTGTATACTAGAGCGTCACATCACCTTAAACTCAACATCGACAAAACAGAGCTACTCCACCTACCGGCAAAAGACAGTCCTCTAGTGGACCTGTCTATCACCATCTAGTGTCCTCCTCTACTACTGTAAAAAGTCTTGGAGTCATCCTGGACCACCAACTATCAGGTGCAGCAAACATCGCTGCAACGGCTCTTGCCTGCAGATTCTCACTCTACAATATCAGAAGAATAAGGCCGTTCCTCACAAGGGAAGTGACACAACTTCTGGTCCAAGCTCTAGTGATTTCACACCTGGACGACTGCAACTCTGTTAGCCGGACTACCAGCATGCTCTACCAGACCCTTACGCTGCAGCCCGCCTGGTATTCAACCAACCCAAGTTCTCCCATGTAATCCCCCTCTTCACTGGCTCTCCATTGCAGCCTGCATCCGGTTCAAGACACTGGTACTGGCCTATAAGGCAGTAAAAATAATTGCCCCGAACTACCTCCAAGCAATGGTCCGGTTCCAGGTACCGACAAGAGGACTTTGTACCACCACCACTGCCATCGCTACGAGTTCTCAAGACTCACTCATCAAAGTCTCGAATGTTCTCGGCCCTGGCACTGCAATGGTGGAACGAGCTTCCAGCAACAGTCAGGACTGCTGAAACATTACCAATTTTCCGCAAGAGACTCAAGACACACCTCTTCACAATCCACCTCGACATCTCAACTAACTCTCTCCTCCCCCTAGCACTCAATGCTAACTCTTTTACTTTTTCTCTCTATTCTCTATTTTAAAATATATATATAAATATTGTGTTCTTGTGTCTCAAATGAATGGGTTGTTATCATCTTCTGTAAAGACTGATTTT
This sequence comes from Speoplatyrhinus poulsoni, assembly GCA_025447795.1. Lineage (NCBI taxonomy): Eukaryota > Metazoa > Chordata > Actinopteri > Percopsiformes > Amblyopsidae > Speoplatyrhinus > Speoplatyrhinus poulsoni. Next base: position 30,185 of record JAOEGT010067162.1, read on the forward strand.
AATTCAGTAGAGTCAGGTGTGTTGGAGCAGGGAGACATCTAAAACATGCAGGGCAGTAGCTCTCCAGGACCAGGGTTGGGCACCCTTGCTGTAAATTATTTGTTGTGTACTTGAGTCCACCATTGAAAACAACTGTCCACTTTTGTTTACTTTGAATTAAATGTAACTGTAAGTCCTTTGTCAATAACACTGTCATTTTGTTCATCTATTCTATTACGACATGGTCTGTTTTATTGTTATTATTATGATGATGATATATATTTTTGGGGGTTCTGTGTGTATGAACAAAATAGAGTCAGCAGATTTCAGAATACTGCTGAGTGTCCTTTATTACATCAACGGTGTTCAACGGAACAGCGCCTTTAGAAAATGGAAAGTAAAATGAACAAAAATAAAAATAAAACGCAGGTGTGTCACAGCTCTGTGAGAGAGAAGGGGAGGGGTGTAAAACGTACGTTATCTGAGATAGATAGAGAACTATGGATTATAGATTTCTACGGGACAATGAAATGACATATTACGGCAGGCCAGCTGTGGCGAGGCTACAACTAGCTGAGTTGACTCATAGAGAGATTGAAGATCATCTATCATCACCGCCTAGCATCCTCAATGTGTTCCACTGCCTATAAACAAAGAAACATCAACCCTAACCCCTTCTCTCTCTCTCTCTCCCCCCCACTCCATTTGTCTCTCTATCCCACTCTCTGGATTAGTGCTTGTCTTGTTTTCTTTCTTAACTTATTCTTTGTATAGCTTTTATATACGGCCTTGATATAGACAATAAGAAGAGATCCTTAGAGAGATGCTTTCATTTTGAGTGTGATTCACTGTGGAGCTTGTAGTATATGTTTGTATGTGTGTGTGTGTGTGGGGGTCTATTCCATTGAGCCCCATGTCAGTTTGTAAAAGAGGCTGAGTCAGCACTGAGCCAGCAGCAACAATGCTCGCTCGCACACACACACAAACATGCTTGCACACACACGCACACACGTGCACACTTGCACTTGCATGCGCATTGATTGGTACACATTGGAGAGAGACGTTTAAGAAGACAAACTAATGCGTTGAATTGGTACACATCCTGTTTGGGCCTATACATGGGTATGAATATTTTTCTCAAGTCTGTACATTTTTGTAAAAAAAACTGGACTATAGCCTTGGTCACAGTCATGGCCAACTACATACAGTAAAAAGGAAACTGCATGTTGCATTTCCCGCAATGCAAGCGGCACACAATGCATGTCTGGTATTTTTGTATTTAAAAGACCAAATCCAAGTAAGTGAGAGAGGTCTTTGATGTGTTTTCTACATGTACAAACTGTTTCACAATGCTCATAAATTAGTAATCAGTGTGCCCATTTGAACTGTTCATTTATGAAAAAGCTCTTATAGAGAGAGATGGTAGGTCAAGTTTATTTTTATTTTTATTCTAGTAAATATTTCTGCACCAAATTATTCTTTTGACAATGACTATCAAAACATCACATTACACTATTAACAAAATCACAATGAAACAATACAACATCCTTATTTTCATCACACTTTAAACCATTATGTTAAATTCTCTTCTAGCATGCCAATTGTTTGAGGCCATATACAGAGCTAAATATTTGGTCTGTGTGGTTATTGGCCATCTCGGTCTCTCTGTGTGCCTACACAACTCTGGACAAACACAATTCTAATAACTCCTCTCACAGACATCGCCTCTCTCTCTCTTCTTCTTTGTTGTTTCCCCTTCATTTTAAGTATTGCCCTCTCCATCTGTCTGTCGTGCCTTTCTAGCTTGCAGCAAGCCACACTGGAGTTTTTTCCACTCCCTGTTCAAACACGGCTCCAACAGAAGCTAACCACTCCAGGGAGGGCGTGATATTAAAACCAGTTTCAAAGGAATATTGAACACACACACATACCACACGTTACATGCAGAAATCGAGTCGTGAAGAGAAAGCTGGCACAAAGGGGGATTTTTTGATATTACAACCACATGCACACAACTCTCCTGTACTCTCTTATGCAAACACACACTAAAGTAAAACTTGCCCATTCCCTAAAGCTAAGCCATATTACACATTTTCCCATTACTTCAGACTGACACCAGACATATGTAGCCCTAAGCTAATCTTCCTCCATCGATTGTGTGTAAAGAGCTGTCATGACATTTTAATCCATGCACTATTGACTGCTTTCTATGCAACCCTTGCTAAAGCCGCTCACTCATTTTCTACCTCGTTTGCCCTCCCCACTTCTCTATCGATTATTCTGTAAACATCCCTCGAAACCTTTTGAGAAGTTTGTCCTGTGATATTATGTCTGCCTCCATGTTCATTCTTTATGCAATACAATGTATTTATACCAATGTTTCTCTAAAAGT
>JAOEGT010067163.1:0-16716 GCA_025447795.1 Speoplatyrhinus poulsoni
TAATGTCACGTTGGTTTTTGTGCTGTTCTGTTTTCTTTTGAGTTTGTATTAAAAGACGAGCCGAGGGCTCGTGGTTAGGCCACCATATCCGTTGTTTTTTTCGTTCGTGTGCACTCGCCTCCACCGCAGCGTTACAGAATCTTTACAGCTGCTGCAACTGTTTACATAAATTATTTGTCTCATTTACTTATTTTATTGACCTGAGATTCATTTGTGTCGTAAAATGGCAGTAAGGTTGTAAGGTACATAGCAAAGGCATGGTATCAAAAAGGCAAATTGATAATTATGTTTACCCAGCATTCTTAAATATTTAATTTGAATAATATAAAGATAAAATTAAGTTGTAAATGGCATATTTCATCTTTACTTTTTTTTTTTAACATATTAATGTATATATTAATTTTACAATGAACTTACCCTATAGTATCTTCCTGAATTTTTTGTGGTATCTAGTGATGGCTCTTTCTGCATAGTTTCATGTATGTATTTGCAACATTGGAGATGATCACTAGCATGATATACATATGACAGAAAGCTTTAGTTTGCTGAATTACTGCTGGCATTTCAACCAGCCTATATACACACTTTATATACTGTTATATATATATACTGTGTATATATAACAGTATACAGTATATACTGTTATATATACAGTATATGCTGTTTGTATATACTATATTGTTTGTTTGCTATATATTGTAGCTTTTACATAATGCTTATTTAATGGAATTATTTACTATACAATGTTTGTTTGCTATATATTGTAGCTTTAACATGATGCTTATTTAATGGAGGTATTTACTATACAATGAATTGTCCTTCATCCTGAAATGTACTGTATAGTGATGACTCTTGGCTAAATGTGCTGTAGAAGAAATGGTATAAATAAACATATTAATTTTATATGTAAAATGAGATAAATACCTGTGATGTTCGTAGTAGGGTCATTATGAAGAGAAAAAAACCTAAACATTTCATGGTGAAAAATACAGTATATAGTATTACTGTATAGTTGTAGTAACTGTATTAACTCCTGCAATGCAGATTGTTTATGCAGAAAGTATATATGTAGCTCTTCACCTCAGGGTCAGGTCTGAATCTGTAGGTGTGAACTCCTGGATGTCACACCATCAGGGAAATGTTTTCAGTTATGACGTAGGTCAACCTTATTTGTGTATGCACAAATAAGCTTCAAGTACAGTAGGCTTATCACAATTATGTAGCTATACAGTCAAAGTAGCAGTTGTCATGGTCAGATGTTTTGCACTTCACTGTAATGTTTCTTTACAGTGTCGAGGCGTGTAAATTCATGAAGTTCCATAACCAGTTTTAATGTCTGTTGCATTTCCAATATTACATATTCAACTAACCTTTGTTGTTTACTTGCAGTACAATTGCTGGTATGACATGTTCATCTATTGACAAATGTATTAATTGTAGGCTAAGTTACATCTGCTAAATGCTGTAAATGTACACGGTGAAATAGTTTGGAGAAGTAGGATAATTTCCTGATGATATTGTTCTAAATACATTTTGTACACTTTATCCCCCCCCCACACACACACACACACAAACACCTAAAAAAGATCTCCTGCACCAATAGAAACAGACAAATATTCTAGTCCTAACAAGTTAAGTACTGTAAAATGATTTCCATAATTTAAAACATTATACATTATGAGGTTAATCATCAATTGGCATGACATATCTCACATTAGAAAGTATCCTTGAAAATAATTCAGGTCAGGAGAAAAAAATAATTGAAAAGAAACACATAGTTGTTAGAAATTACAATTTATAAACTATTGTATGATAATATAACAACTTTAAGAATATGACTCTAATCTCATATCAATATCTTCATTTGAACAGTTGATTAAGGTGTAAATCCTCCTGCTCAAACATCTAGCAAAGCACTCTCCCTTAATAAATTCATAGCTTCAAACCGGCATGTTACATGTAACAGTGCAGCTACAGCAAGATGAAACAATCTTACAGTAAACTTTGTGGGTCACGCCAATATTCACCAATGTGAACGAACAAGCAATCCACTGAGCAGAGCAATGGAGGTGAAGATCACTCTCCCACTGCAAAATGTTCCACAGTTTTTCACACTTGTGGTGTTGGTGTTGGTGGCGGTCGAGGCACTGGTGGCGGCACTGGTGGCGGCACTTGTGGCGGCACTGGTGGCGGCAGTGGGGGTGCTGCTTGCAGTGGACATCACAGTGGTGGTATTCTGGACTCGGCCAAGAAAAGAGGTGGTCAGCGAACTGAGTATAGGGGAATGTCTAAACTCAAATGCAAATAATTACATTTATATTAACACTGATATTTCACTACTGTTACAAATCCATCAGCATTCCAAATTAGGTTAATAGTAGATATAGATCAAATGTGTACAATTGGGGATATTTTTACTTAAATATTTTATTTTTTAATTTTGCTAAGAAAATAAAAGTATTACATTTGCTTGATGTACTGTATGTATAGACTCCATAATGAACAAGGGAATAAAATGGTTCAATAAAAAATCACATACTGAACAATTAATTCAAACAATTCATTAGCTGTAGGTTACCTACAAATATAATAATAACACAAATTATGAAAAAGCCTGCCTCTTTAAATTATATAATTAATGTATAGATTAAACACCAATCTTAAAATACTGTATACCAAACATATTCTGCCTTTCAAATCCACTTTCTGCACTATACTTGGATTACAATAAATAAATCAAAATATTATTTGAAATAGGACATTTGGACATGCAAATTACAAATATACATCAGTGACTCATTAAAAAATCACATCTCATAGACAAAAAGGTTAAGTTTACCTGTCCATATATGCCACTCAGTAGCGCCAGCAAGTACAGCCAAAAAGGAAGCAACATCATTATGGAAGAATATTATCCCGTACACAGCTTGTGTTAACTACCACTGTTTATATCAGCTATCCAAGGGGCGTTTCGTCCTAGTTTAGGTTTTTACTGGCACCTGGTGAGGGTACGCTATTTGATATTGTGTGTCATCTGAACAGAGTTGATCTTTTATAAACCATTCAAAGCACCCACCTGACACCAACGTTCATTCAAGAGATTTGGCTTGCCACACTCCACAGTCCCCACCCAGACAGGAACCATACATGCAAAATTGTTTATATCTGGGAAATGCACTATACACGTTCGTCTGAGGTACAGTACATATATTAAACACGAGGGTTGCTTGTCATTGTGGAGAATTTCGTCACAAATATTACTTTTGTCTTGATTACCGCTAGCATTACTAATTTCTTCAAGCCCTGTGTTAAGTCTAACTTGACCTAGACTGATATAGTTACAGTCAATAGATACAGTCCTTTCACCCTCTACAATCCAGTGTGAGGTAGGCTACTGGACCAGAATGACAATATCCAAACAATGTCCAACTGACTCTTTCTAAATACCCCCAATAATGGCAATAACTCTTGTCAGTTGTAAAACAAAGTCAAGCAAAATGGTTTCATTTGTTGCTTATTTAGTATCCCACATTGACTCAATAAAGACAATCACCTTTCTTTTTAAAATATTGAAAGACACAAAGCACATACAGTAGGTGGTTTATTTGTAGCATTCAAACATCAGCCTGATTAACACGTTTAATTATAAAACAAGAAACAAGTTTTCCTTTGTCATGGTAGTGTTGATCACCATGCATGTACTGTCAGCAGCGAGAATATTTGAATGAGATTACATCTGTACCAGACTCAACAAAAGACATGCAAATGCAACCTTTTTACATTTACCCATGGCATATGGGTATGGGATATGGTTTAATATGCAGAGAACTTATTTCGCTACATGTATGTGTATGTGACAATAAAAGCACCTTTACCTTTATATTGCATTGTATTGTTTTTGATAAAAGCTCTGATGACATGCTGCTGCTGTCATTATTCTACCAACATTTAGTTTGTTTACAACTGCTCAGAGGTGCGTTCAGCATTGGCGAACATAGCGAAACTTTGCAAACATATACAAACAGTTGTCCGTTTGTTTTGTGTTCGCCGCGAATGTTTGGGAACAAAAGCAAATGGTCTGAGGAGGTTGTTCTCGGTGAACACACATTGAAGCTGGACAAAGGGTGAGGCATATTTTAGGCATGTTTACACTAATTGCTCAAAGCAAACATGTTCGCCACTGTTCGCCAATTCTGAACGCACCTCTGGGGACCTATCGACAAATATTGTAAGGCACTTTGGAAAACATTTTCTGCTAAATGCTATACATGCATTTTTTTAAATATAACTTGAAATCATGTATTAAATAATGCTTTATACATGTATTCAATTAATGTTTTTTTTTACCCAATTAATTAATATTAGATAAGATGCATGCAGCTATCAGCAGATAGCTACATGACCCAAACAAGGACAAAGACCCCGCTTTTGGCGTTGTAGCTAATGTGGCAGAACCCATAGAGCTGTGTGTCGTGCTAGATGCGGAAGATCCCTCTGTTGGCGTTGTATCTGATGCGGAAGGACCCATAGAGCTGTGTGTCGTGCTAGATGCGGAAGATCCCTCTGTTGGCGTTGTATCTGATGCAGAAGGACCCATAGAGCTGTGTGTCGTGCTAGATGCGGAAGATCCCTCTGTTGGCGTTGTATCTGATGCGGAAGGACCCATAGAGCTGTGTGTCGTGCTAGATGCGGAAGATCCCTCTGTTGGCGTTGTAGCTAATGTGGCAGAACCCATAGAGCTGTGTGTCGTGCTAGATGTGGAAGATCCCTCGTTTGGCATTGTATCTGATGCAGAAGGACCCATAGAGCTGTGTGTCATGCTAGATGCGGAAGATCCCTCGTTTGGCATTGTATCTGATGCGGAAGGACCCATAGAGCTGTGTATCGTGCTAGATGTGGAAGATCCCTCGGTTGGCGTTGTATCTGATGCGGAAGGACCCATAGAGCTGTGTGTCGTGCTAGATGTGGACACTGCTGATGGGGTCTGTGTTGTAGAACTCAAGGCGGCACTTGATGTGTAGGAAGGAGGCAATGCAGTCGATTGGGTACTGGTGAATGCTGGCATTGCAGAGTTGAATGCTAGTGCAATTGCAGTGTAGTTAGAGACTGTAGTTGGTAGTGCCTGTCAAGAACGGACATAGAGAGAGGAATAACACAATGCATTGTTATTATATGTCTGGGTCTGGGGTCCCTGGTGGTTTGTGTTTTGGGGATGGTGGGAATGGGACTTCCGATGTTTGTTTGTGATTGGAGGGTTGGGATGATGAGTGTAACATGAGTGGTGGTATTACTTTTTTTATATATATATATTGTATTGTTTTTACTCATTTTGTATTGTTTTTAATGACGTTGTAGTATGAAGCACTTTGTGTTACATAAATTTATATGAAAAGTGCTATATAAATAAAGATTGATTGATTGATTGATTGATTGATATGTGAAGGTCCATTAAGCAATGTTTTAGACAAAGTATTTTAAGCACATCAAATGTATATATTATCTGGAAATATAAAACCTAATACACTTCCGTGAGATGGCGATTCCATTATTTTGTAGATGTAGGCCTACATATGGTTAGCATTGGCAGTATGCCATAAATCAAGCATGGGCCTATAGTTAGTTCAGGCAGGCCACACAGTCGAGACCGGACAAGTATAATCTCAATCGCCAGATGATCACAATCAGCTCATTGCCAGCTGATCTCAGTGACCAGACTGCTCAGATGATCACGGCTAAGTATCGGCCAAACTGCTTCAGGGCTCTTATTTAAACGGCCTTAAGATATGCTTAATCTTGGCTCTTCCGCTGCGAGCATTTTTGCAATCCATCTCTACCCCATCTTCTCCTTTCATGTGTGTGACTTAGTCGATGTCATGGTGTTGTAATTGATGCTTGCTCTCTCCTACTGGGGGGGGGAGGGAGCTCCAAGATCAGAGCCATGCCTCCAAATATGAATAACTTAATGCAAATCAAATACTTATTTTGAATAAAGTGGTCCTGATTTAACTGATGTTTTAGGGGACAAACTGGAGTTGTGTTCAGTTTTACTCTATATGTATATACTTAGTTTTTGTATATGCTGTTCCGCTGTTATTTTAATTTATTTATGTCACATTATTACAATTTTATGTATTTGTATTTTATCCTATTAACCAATTTTATACTCCTTATGTTAATGGTAATAATATGTATACCTACAGACCCATATTATACACCATCAATCACTGCCTAGCAGACCAATGAATGTCAGCAACATGGACTCGCTACTGAATACAGTATTTCCACAAAATGACTGAATCAGCTATTCAGCTATCAGCTAATACTATGATGTATATTTATACAGACCCATGTTATGTGCCATCAGCTACCATTTAATGTTTTTTTTATTATTATTTATTATTTATTTATTGGGAGGCATGATTATGCATGTATTCCCCCTCAGCAGCACTTTTAGCTGCAATTCTTGTCTGAAAAGTGCTATACAAATAAAGTTTATTATATGAACTGCTACATTTGTGCAGTAAAATAAGCAGACGATTTAATGCTGGATGGCAGCTGATGTTATGTGTAACCTAGGCGGTTACGTACTCGTTTTCCTTAGCTTCCTACAGAAGTTTTAAGTTCTTCAAATTGTTTTATATTCTTTTGCACCATATTTACCCTACTGAAATGATGGACAACACAGTTTGTTCCGCTTTCAGCAGTGGTTAAATACATTTGGTTAGAACTACAGTAGGAACTATTGTGTGATATTTTGTTTGGCTAGTGATAACCTTTTAAATGTGACGAAGCTTACATTCACATTCCTCAATTTGTGTCTGGAATTACTGTCATGGAAAAGCATAGGAAAAATATTTCAAATGTCAGGTGGTGGAAATTTGAGTTTCCAGGAGGGTGAAATCGCAATCAAGAAATGCAGCAATTAAAGTCTAAGCATTGTGTTAGCTGCCATGTACTACATACAGTATATCTATTAATACAGTGCATCTAACACAAACATTTTGATTGGGTATGAATGTGCACTACATTTTTTTATTTTCTTGTTTGCTTGTTTTCTACGCATGCATTATTATTATTATTATTATTCATTGGAATAATTGTTACAGAAGAAAATCAGTATTTCATTTCATAGTTTTGTTTTCTTTGCAAGATGCTCTGTCAAGCCCTATGTCACGAAATGAGTGGATGGGGTGGCAGAAACCAAGCGCAGGTCGGGTAGGATAACAATATTTAACGCACGTTGAATGAACAAACAGCATGCACTCACCGATACAGGAAACAATAACCGACAGAGACGGGGAGAAACACAGGGCTACATATACTCTACCTAATTAGGGGAATGGGCACCAGGTGTGTGTAATGACAAGACAAGCAAAAGAGTGAAGGGAAACCCCAGGAAGCATGGCAGGGCCATTAAGCCGTGACAGTACCCCCCCCAAGGCCCACCACCACCCAACCCGAGGGAGGGAGGGGGGGAAAAGCCAACCCCTCCCCCGCCAGCTACGATCGGCCGAAAGGGGAGGAGCCGCCGGAACCTCCTGAGGGGGCGGAGCCGCCAGAACAGACCAGGGGGGCGGAGCCGCAAGAACAGACCAGGGGGGCGGTGCTGACTCTGGAGGCGGGGCTGAGTCTGGCTCTGGGAGAGGCAGGTGAGTGTAATGACAAGACAAGCAAAAGAGTGAAGGGAAACCCCAGGAAGCATGACAGGGCCATTAAGCCGTGACACCCTATGAAGTTAACAGCTATTTTACATTATCTGCTTCACATGCAATAGGGTGTCTACTTTACTTACGATTGACAAGGGAATCTCTTTCTCACCTAAAACTGACTGGATCTGGTAGCCCTCAACATATGTCTACATTTCCTTCCATCTGGCAAAATAATTGTCATTGCACCAAAGTAAACTGAGCTGCATAAAAATATTCCTTAATTTTATTGTTTTCCTCAAATAGTTTTTTCATATTTGTAACAATGTTCACCCACAAATATTTTATTAATTCTAATTTGTTTGTGCTATGCATTTTCTCTGATTTAGAGGAGTTTGTCTTGATAGGAAGTTAAAATCCTCTTCATTGTGAAAAAGTGAACCATAGCCTTATTACTGTAACATTGACACAATGACTTTGCTGTTCTTGTACCAGTTCTAGGATTAAGTGAGCTAATTGTTAGATTAGATTCCTGTATAATTAAATTATGGTGATGTTACTGTTGATACTGTAAAGGCATACTTTTCAAGGCACTTTCTCCCAGAGATCATTGACTGTGATTGCTTTTATACATTATGTCCACCATTTTGTTATGGATACTATTAGGCAAATTTGAATAAATAATTAAATAAACAAGCAGCTACACTGGTTATATTTTACTGGGAAATCACAGAAAGGAAATTACTGAACATATACTGAATGCACTGACTTGCTTTTATACTGTGCTGTAAATAGCTACAAAAACACAATTGTCGTTTTTATAAATTTTCTCAGGTTGGATTGCAAATGTTTGTAAGCAATGATGTTGGTGCTCAGTAAACAGAACAAACTATGAATCTTAAACATCTCTAACATGGATATAGCCATGGGTGCTCTGGTGAGGAATCACCTTTATCTGCTATAGCCATCATTACCACAGCCAGGTTCAAGTTGAAAAATGCAGCAAGCACTTTCAACTTGGCTGTATATTTGAGAGATTTTAGTAGATTTGTTTTTCTCAACGTATGGCACACACTCCAAAACTATGCTTCAAAGTAATGAATAATGGCAACTTTCAAAAAGTGTAGTCAAAGTACAAACTTTTTCTTTCAGAGTAAAAGTCTCCAATAACATGAATACAAGTAGAGACACTCGAATAAACTACAGTACTCAAATATATGTACTTAGATTCTGTCCAGCCATTGAAATGCTAATTTCCAATATTATAATAATATAACTATTATCATGAAGACCAACATGAGATTTTTTCTTCAAACATAAAACATGAACATTGTCGATAATGAATCCATCAGCACCCTGTATTTTTTAAGACCTTAAAAAATATCACGTACCTTGTTACTCAGTAACAAGCAGGCCACACAGAAATGAAAAATAACCATATTGGCATTGTCCATGCTGGTCCACCGCCATCAATCACTGGTCCTTTGTGGTTATGTCAAGCCTTCTCTCTGTCTTTATATACCTGCCTCTTCTCCATCTCTCAGGTCATTCAGGCCACATTGAATCATTTCCTCATTGCCCCTCTGTCTTAATGTAGGAGTGGGCAAATCAAACTCTTGTTTTCACACACAACAAAAGTTGTGTGTGCACAAAAAACACACCTTTGTGTGCCCCCGTCTGTATTTATTTTTCTATCTACTGTTTTTACATGCTGTAAAGTTTTCTCAAACAATCCTTCTGTAAATTCATTGATTGACAAAACTTATTTCAACTGTAACCTTATTTTCTATCCAGTTGTTTACTATGGAATATTGCCAAAATATGATAAAAACTTGTGATATATGGAGTTAAATACTTATCTCCAAAAGTGCAAATACACCATGAAACAACTTTGATAACTGAAATATTGTACGCTAAAATAAAGAAGCAACAGTAAAAGGAATGTGTTCTTGATATTTAGATTGTGTTATCAGCAATGAACAGTGACATACAATAAATTGAGGGGAAAAATTTTACAGAATACCGTAAAACAGATTAAAAGATAAAATCAAAATAGAGGCAAAGTTCCTATTACAGGTCTAAATTTGACCCTCAAATCTGGGTCAAATCTTTGGATATTGAAACCTCTTAATAAAACCAATTTTGCAGATTACAAATACAAACTTGCTACAGTACACAACAGAAGTTGGTTAGACTCTTTAGTTTATTTTACAAAACAATTTGCACCAAATAATAACTAATTCAGATTTACCTGCATGTATACAAGAGTGATGAGAAAATTATAGTCATAAAGTCAGATTATGCGTCCATTACTCTATTTTGACTATTATTAGACAACGATGTGCCTGTTTCAAATATAAGATAGGCCATTTGTTTAGTGATAGAAGCAAATAAAAGCCCGGGTTATTAATTGAAATTTTATGGTAACATATTAGCTAGCATTTTACATAGCCCTAACCTTCTACAGAACAAACAATATTCAATATTCATGTTAAATTCAAGTTGCAAGTCAATACTGAAATTTTTTTTTTTTTTTCTCAATTATTTTTTTATTTTCATTTGTTTTCAGTTTTGGCTAAGACCTTCCATACACCCTCTTACAGACTTGTAAGAGGGTGTATGGCTCAAAATGGCTTGTTAGCTTATCTTACATGTCATACAAAATATAAATTTTTCATAATGATTATTGTTTTAATAAATCATAACTGCGGGGCACCACCAACCTGTTTTAATCAGTGCCTAGATCAAATAATGACCCGCCGCAGCTTTAAACGGTGTACAATTAAAGTATTAACAGTAGTTTATACATTTCTTGAATTTATTAATTTCAATCTCAACTAAAGGGTTAATTCTGCTAGTGACTGCTTCGACTAGTGACTCGGTATCCCTCTTTTGGGGGAAGGGGGGGGGCGGTGGTGTGATCCTGCAACATCCTGTGGTTGACCGTGGTTCACTACAAGCCTCTACTCACTTTAAAAAGCTTTGCTTTTAAAACAGTGGACGATATTTTAACGATCTAAGCACATGGTCTAAAGCGCAAGGCGCTGTCCAAATCCACTTTTGCTAGTTTTTTAGTTTTGCTGATAAAATGGTCACTGCACCAGGCAAATGGATCCAAACGGTTGTGATTACAGTAACTTCTTCATTCTTGCGCCTTGCTGTTATAAAAAAAAAAAAAACGCGGCAGGTTTATGAATGCCCGTGTGCAGGCAGGCCATCTACATCAACAGCAAGATTTCACCAAGATCTGTTGATGTAGTCTAGACACTAATAATATTTCACATTGTACTGCATGTTTGTGTACCCTTGCGCATCCCTGTGAGAGTGTAACATGCAGGGTATACGTGCATTGTGCACCCGCCAGGTCCATCTGAACATGCTCTGCACCGTAGACCAGGTTTTTGTCGGTCAATCGTGTAATCCCTTTCCATTGCCTCAAGATATCAGTGCGCCAACAATGCACCAGACCACACCTCATGTTTAGACCAACACACACACACCCACAGGCGCTTAAATGGGCGCAGTTAAATCTTTGCTATTTATGGTGCGTTCAAATGGGGTCGTGTTTACTGTGTTCACAAGAAGAGTCCATGTGAACGCTGCCCGTTGTGAAAATGATCTTTAAGAGCCGAGTTCACGAGTTGTGACATGTTTCCAGACGTTTTCAGAAATGGCAGAAGCAATGGATGAACATTTTTCAGTGGATGGTACAGTAGCCTACAGTAGACTACTGTGGACTACTGTGTAGACTGCAGAGAGGCTACTGCTCCTAGACAAATTACAGGCAATTTCACATAATATAGTGGCTGGCAGTAAAAAATAACAAGTATATATATATATATATATATATATATATATATACTTGTACTTACTTATACTTACTATTATATAGTATATAATAGCGCCCTTATCGTCTTATCTCTTGTTCCTCTGTATGTTGTTGAAATACAAAGTAGCGGTAAGTCAGATCTAGGGAAGAAGCAAAATAACTATTTTATTTCGGGGTTCATGTCACCGTTGCCTAGTAACGGTCTCCACACGACATAACCACTTGAATGCAGGGCCTCAGTGTACACAACTTTGCATGTCATAATCACAAGCTCACAAGTTCCATTTGAACGCAGCACTGTACAATGTTGGATGGGAAAATTACAAATTTGCATCGGTCTGAAGCTAGCAAACACACAAATTACATACTCACTTTGTGCCGGGTGTAAGATAGGTCCTTACATGCTTCTGACATTAGGATACATGTATAGCAGGTGCCTGGTCTGAAACACTCAAGATTTTGTTTTCTTAGTAATCAAATCAATGAAGTTCAAATATTCCAACAAAAGATAACACCTGTATGTAATTGCTTAAACCCTGGCTAATGATTCCATGCCTGCTTACGAGATAGGAGCTCAAGGACATATAGGGAATAGGACATGTTCCTGTTACCGGATGTTCTAATAATAAACACTTGGGGCTATTGCATTATACCTATTATTATACTGCCAATTTCCTGGTACTTTTATTTCCCTGTCAAAGTTTTTCCCAATGTTTGTGCTATTGTGGTTAAACAGGATATTATAATGTATGCTAAAAAACACTCAATAATGTATGTTTACTAAACAGGATATTATAATGTATGCTAAAAAACACTCAATAATATATGTTTACTAAACAGGATATTATAATGTATGCTAAAAAACACTCAATAATGTATGTTTACTAAACATGATATTATAATGTATGCTAAAAAACACTCAATAATATATGTTACTATATACTAAATTCCCTGTTCTTACCATATAGGTTATTAAGATAATGCACTATTTTTGTCAGCTACTGTATATTTACAGTAATGTAGTTGGGTCCTAATGCCTAGTAAAGCCACAGGTTGCTGTGGCTTCATATGTCCAACTGAATTTCTGACTTCCGATATGGAAAGATATAATAAAATTCCCCCTCAGCTCAGAATGCTAATAGATACTAGCGGTTTATTTATGCTTTATGCTGTATAAGTCCAGATTGTGTGTGTGTATTGTAGCATACAGTATATGTTGAGTGATTGTTTTTAACCATGTACTGTCGGGTGGATAGCTAATATTAGGCTATACATTGCTGTGTTAAGTATAAATTCCACACATACATAGATTTCTTAGTTTGATATATATATACCAGTACACTGAACAAAATTATTAACGCAATGCAGTGCAACACATCTCCTTCGCATAGAGTTGATCAGGTTGTTGATTGTGGCCTGTGGAATGTTGGTCCACTCCTCTTCAACTGCTGTGCAAAGTTGCTGAATACTGTCAGGACTTGGAACACGCTGATATACAGTATACACTAAACTATTGCATCAGGCTAATGATGGTTTATATCCACTGACCTCCCTTTTTTTTGTTATTTCTTTCAAATACCAGACATACAAACACATGTATACAGATCTACATATAGAAAAACTTTACATATGCACAAACTGCATTTTATACAGTACATTCATATATTGTACAATCTTTACCACCAAATAAATAACAACTGTTCCTTGCTGTGGATGATGTGGTCCAAGCTGAAAGCATTAGCCTGCACTTCTAACATATGTATTATTGTGGGATGTTTAATAAGATGACAGCTACACTACACTCAGTTATTTTAAAAACCTTTCTTTAAAAGTACAGTATGGTTTTCTCTAGAAATTAATTGTGAATTTTGAATAAATGTATAAATCAGCTCAATCAAATTATTGTGGATATTACCTGGGACACTGACACTGACTGACAAAATGTTAAAGTATATATTTAAAAAATAAAGAATAATAAAATAAACACACACAAACACACAATTTCTGGAATGATCAGATTTTTTCCTTAACTGAACAACTGTTTGAATATGCAACTGGTTGCGTGCAGTTAAATGGTTTAACCATAGCATGTTTGCACATTATACAGTAGTTCCTTAAAACCCAACACATCTTGAACCTTCCGGTCAGTTTCAATGGGCCCTATTCACTATTTGACTGGAGACTGGTTAAAGATTAAATTATGCTTTTTAAACCAAAATCACAGCCACCGACCTGTAAACACAGGTCTATAGTTTACTGCCACTGGTCTTTTGATGGTGGAGCTAATACAGGGTCTTCCTTTAAGAATACAAGGTGAATAATAACTACAATGGTACTAATATCAAACTTAATGGTGATACAGGGTTGCTTAAGTGGGATCAATCCATTCTGGCGTAAAGTGTTAATTAGCCTTGCGGTATCATCCTTATCTCGTAAGCTTCAGTTTAACTTCACTGTGAGAAGGTTGTGTGTGCATGTATCATGACAATATAACTATACTGTATATTGTTGGGTATTGGGTGTAACAACCGTCTGGCATGTCAGGTTAAATGAATGAAGTGTTGATCCAAACCATACATACTGCAGTCATTTCAGGTTCACTGCAGGTCCCCCATGAATACCCTTGGAGAGAGTGTATTTTGCCTCACACACACCGCACCCTCTGTTTTTACCTCACATTTCATGCATGTTGTGTCAAAGCTACACCAGTCACGCACAGCACAAAATTGTAATGTAAAAAAGTACATGTCCATACCAGATCTGCCCTCTCAAGCCAATTAAACTACAACTTACACATTATAACCAGATAAATCACATATTTTAAAACATGTAAACCAAAAAAAATGTAAGTAAGCAAAGATTATATTGAAATAAATCAACTCTATTGTATATTATGTGGCCTATTGGTACAATACATGAAGGAGTATAGCAAATAAGTTCCACATCAGACAGATACTATAGGCTACTGTACAACAGTCGTTATCTAGGATACAAACAAACGAAAAGCAGATTTTACTCAATGACAACCTTACTACATATTTGCATATTTGTCTCCATCTGGTGGCCGTTCTTATAATACAGAGGCCTACATGCTGCTGCAGGAAATTACGTAATAAAACACGCCTTCCCCTTTCTGGTAAATGTTGGGGCGTCTTAAAATGAGCTCGTCGTTTGAATGATATAATACTTCATATTAGTTGTTTGCGCAAATCATAGGCTAGATATTTGTATAAGCATTAAGGACGCAATACTGCGAGGTAAATATGTATTTATTACAGACTTATTAGCATAGCAATGATACCGTATAGCGCGCTAACCCGGAGCCTTTATGTTTGTAACTGAAACAATAAAGGCGAAATAGTTGTTGTCTTGTTTTAATGTTATACAAGTTATTTACAAATGTAGACTCTCAATAACATAAGCGAGGAGACACCCAGTCAGCAAACTATGTAATTCTACATCTTCAACAATTAGGCCCTATATCCAAAATGTATGTATCTTTATTCTCTCACGCCAGATAAGCGATGTCAGCAGCCCTACCTCAGAAGGGACTGGCGGGGATGCCCCCCCAGCAACAACAACCTCACATGCCTTCTAATGCAGGCCCTGGTCAGCCCCCTATACCTCCACAGGCAGCCCTGAGAGAAATCTCCCCCGTGTTTCTTTGTCGTATTGGACAGGAAACTGTCCAGGATATTGTCACACGCACCATGGAGATCTTCCAGATAACACGGGCCACACAGGTAACAATAGTATAGGCCGTTTTCTCTTCATCTTATGGGAAATAACTGCACAAAAGTGCATGCTGCAATAGGGGAGGGATATGTGAGATGTTTACATATCTATGAGCACTGTGAAGTAGAGGGGAATGCAAGGAAGGGGAGGCACTCTGAGTTTCAAACCTGTATAACACTGTTTGTGTAATGCTGGTTGTAACCAAAGGGTAGTTCCAGACAAAGTGTAACTTTTATTTTTTAATAAATCAAAGCTGTGTGATCACCTGAATAATATAAGGTGCCAAATGTACAGGCTAGTGTGTGTGTGCGTGTGCATTTTCCCGCAAATAATAGCTTCCCCTTCTCTGAATATTGCATATTCCCATGTGAAAATATTAACATGGGAAACTGAACCAAACCGAAGGTCTTCTCCCTGGTCCCAGCTTCCTAACGGTGTGAACCAGAGCCAGGGTGTGTACCAGGACCGCTTTGGTAAACTCCAGGAGCACTTGCGTCAGTTGGCCCTGCTGTTCCGGAAGCTGCGACTCCTGTACGAACGTTGCGTGGAGATGACCTCTGACCTGCAGGAAGGACCAGCTGAGGTCAGGAAGGTCTAATGGGAGTCCTGCTTTAACTGCCAAGTGTTCTGTCACTGAACATTAATGTTACACCATCATGGTCCTGGAAATGTTATTTTATTCAACATAAAATATTCATGGCTCTGTCAAATAGTTTTGTTCAATGGGATGGAGATCAGGCACTTGCACTATACATAAGTTATTGTATTATATATGTTTGTTCCCATTATATATGCACACTGCATGGGCAGCTAGGGAACTGTGAGTAGATATTAGATGAACATGACCAAAACATGTCTGACTTTCTGTTAGCTTGTGTTCCATGTTCTCAGGTAGTGCCTTATGTAGGAGACGAGCTGACCTCTGTCATAGCGGAGCCCTGCAGTACTGCTGTCAGCCAGGAGAGGCGAGAAGTTTTAGAGGTGTGTGGCCGTGTGTGTTTGCTTGATGACTATGTTGTGCATGGCTAGTAGACGATGTACGACAAGTGTCCTTCATCATTCAAGCAGCCAATGAAAATCTACTTCCACATATCCAGAAAGTGTTTTTGATAAGATGTATATGTATCAGACATAGTACATCAGTGACGCTGACACTAAGTTGTGATGGGTGAGCTGAACTGTAGGATCACAGTCACGTCAAGATAATAAATATAACCCATACTCACATTACAGTCCCAAAGGTCTGCGCAGGCCCACATTTCACATGGAAACAAACGACACCATCAACTGTGTCATGACACGCGTACTCTATCTTTTTTGTGTGTTTCATTTTATTTTGAATTCCGTGTACGTAAACAAATCCGATTAATTTATTTTTTGGGCACAATAGGCAAGACGAGGCTTCAGCCATAATGGTGGTTGACTGTAAAGATCCATCCATCCATCCATCCATCTTCTCCCGCTTATCCGGAGTCGGGTCGCGGGGGCAGCAGCTTCAGCAAGGGA
>JAOEGT010067174.1:0-16716 GCA_025447795.1 Speoplatyrhinus poulsoni
TGAGCCTGACACATCAGCTCTGAGCCTGAGACTTCACCCACTGAGCCTGACACCCCAGCACTGAGCCTGACACATCATCACTGAGCCTGACACATCAGCACTGAGCCTGACACATCAGCTCTGAGCCTGAGACTTCACCCACTGAGCCTGACACCCCAGCACTGAGCCTGACACATCAGCACTGAGCCTGACACATCAGCTCTGAGCCTGAGACTTCACCTACTGAGCCTGACACCCCAGCACTGAGCCTGACACATCAGCACTGAGCCTGACACATCAGCTCTGAGCCTGGCACCCAGCTCTGAGCCTGACTCCACCCACTGCACAATAAAATAAAAGTCAAATGTAGTCAAGGAGCCGAGTGAGGGGAGGGGAGGGGAGAGGCTGAGAGGGGGACCCCATTAACATCTTAAATTAATTATGCACAAGTGGACGAAAAGTACAGTTGTAAACCTGGGGCGATTTTTACGATGGGTGTACCCATTTTAAGATTTCCGTAAAAAGATTTCCGTAAAAATAGGAATGTTGTCAATACATCAGCATTGAGGAGTCTCATTACAGTTCTGTTAGTGTACAGCTCAACAACACATTTTGGGGGGCGCTCTTTAAAGCTGCAGTACAAGATGATGCAATGTGCCATACAAACGGCAGATTACTGTACAGGGCCTAATATAGCGCTTAAAATGACTGGTGGGGGGAAACGTGGCGTTGCATCACCCAATAACAAGCTATTAAAGCTACAAAGAGCTCTCCTGTTTGTTGCGGACAGCTATAAAAAGGGGTAATTGCAGAGCCCTAAATTGCTAGGGGCACCGGGTACGTTACACATTAATGATGTCCTCTCAACCGATTGTTACGCTACGGTCCCATGTCACAAAACAGCATGTACTGGTTAGCTAGCTCACATACAACGACATAACTACTTGTCTCAATGACCACGTTGGACTTAACACAAGTCTGCCTGTTTGCAGGTCTGGTATATTAGTTAAATAAGTAGGC
Source organism: Speoplatyrhinus poulsoni (assembly GCA_025447795.1). NCBI lineage: Eukaryota > Metazoa > Chordata > Actinopteri > Percopsiformes > Amblyopsidae > Speoplatyrhinus > Speoplatyrhinus poulsoni. The sequence continues at coordinate 1,000 of JAOEGT010067174.1, forward strand.
TACAATACAGGCGTAGTCAGATACGGGAAAGGCGTCAACCAGAGCCAGCGGCACAGCTTGACCTTCCAACCTGTTATTTATCAAATCTATGGGTGGCATCAGAGGGTTTGTCCATTGTTTGGCCAGAACACTAGCGCAACGCAAGCTAGCCAGAACACCAGCGCAATGCATACTAGCCAGAACACTAGCGCATAGCAAGCTAGCCACAACACAAGCACGTCTGTCAAGTCTGGTTTAGTTGCGTTCATAACGGGACTGCAAACCGCCCTAATATACGGTGGATGTTGGGCCCCTTCTCCAGTTCTGTCTCCGTGACAACACATGTCGCCCACACGCAGGTGCTGATGAGGATAACCGGTGCGTGCGCAACACCGCTAACGACTGTACGGAGGAGAAGACCTCCTGCAGCCCGGCGGGAGAAGACACACACACACAAATGATAATCAATCTTGACCAAAAATGTCTAATAGCGCCCAGACATCAATCTACTGCCGCCACCCCCACACACACCTCACTCAGCATCTGCTCCTTACGGCACACCACATCAGAATTAGCGGCCGTCATCGCCCTTCAGCACATGAGACAATATAACTGAATGTTTTTTTTTCCTTGTTTTGTTCACTTCTCAGTGCAAGGAGCAGACAAAGGCTATAAAACGCCGCGGTGAACCCAAGCAATTGCTTTTTTCTAGTAGCACTTAGATTGGTAGGCCTATTATTAGATTTTCTATAATCTCCAGGGGGATGGGGGGTGTATAAACTGCATTCTGAGAAGAACGGGCACTAACACATGCCCACGGTTTCAGGAAAACCGTACTGTGCACGTGCTAAATGTTGGGCACCTGCAGCCTGTTCCGTGTCAAATTGAATAATTAATACTGTATCGCCGCACCAACTAAAACCATCGGCCTCCAGCTATGCAGCAGACTTAAAGGTATAGTCAGCTATTGGAAGCTAATACACCTTTTGTCAAATTCACCAAATATCTCCCGGCTTTCTGCTAACTTACGATTCTGTGCGTGTTGAAAAGAAATAACCGGTACTTCTATACAGCCCTGATGCCGTAACTAGGATCATAAAGCGAACATCGCTCATGTCAACAAAGCCGTTGTGCTATGCTTTGCATCACAATACGTTTTAGTGCGAGGTAGCACTGCTGAGGGATATTGTTTTGATTTGTGCTCGGAGACAGAAAGCGTTCAAGAATATCTGACCCCGCCTTTATATCGCCTATTTGTCTTTATCAGAGAGGTCATGATCCAATCTGAAACAAATGGATGTTTGAATGTATGTGCATTCTCACGAAGGCTCTCTCTTTCTCACACATTAAACACCCCTCCCCCTTTGCCTCTCCTCCATCTCTCACAGCTCCTGGGCTATTTTAGATTCAGGCCACCAACAAACTTCAGTGGGGAGGTGCATTTAACCGGTTCTCATCTTCCTCTCAAAGTCATCTTCATTCTAACTTCAAGGTGGTTTAGTTGGCTACTAACAGCTCTGTCAATGGAAACAGAAAGGAAGAGGTGCAGACTAGGGATGTGTATGATTAGTCGGTTAAACGCTGCTACCATCGCTAGTCGGCACCATATATAGTCGTCAACGCATTTTATTTTTTGAAGTAGTGGCTCAGTCAGTCTCTCCTTGCTTCAGAAACACGCAAAACAATCTGATGACGTTGCGAGTGGAGTTGGAAGCGCCTGATTTCCGTGCGTTCCTAGTGGTAAGGGAGTGGGGACAACTCTCAAAGCGGCAAAACTTTGTTGCCACTAGGTACGCTCGCAGTAGAAGACAGAGTGGAAATATGCAGAGCGTGTTGAATAGTTAGCTGAATAGCTAGAGCTGAGGGAAATAAATCGATACTGCATATCGCAATATTTCCCAGTATCCCAATCATTTTTTATAATTATATAAATTGCACATAATTTAACTAATATTTATGACATGTTCATGTGAGTTAAGTCGGTTTGACAGTAACATTTTGCAGCAATACAATGTATGTGATATGATGTTAACAGATTTCCTTTGAGGACATCATTTGAAGTTGGAAAAGGTAATAATTTGCAAAATATCGCAATATTTTTAAAAATCTCAATAATATCGTATCGTGGCATAAGCCTCGTGATATTATCTTATCATGGGGCCTCTGGTGATTCCAACCCCTAATAGCTACCGGTTGCTAATCAAACTAATATGGATTTACAACATATCTGCTTTCGATTTAACCATACAGTACAACTATGGTACATTTAATACCATTAAAAATAAAAAATAATTTAATTGTGAAGTCTGTTCACCTTTGTTTAAGATGGGCTAAATAGCATTTTGCTAGGCTAAATCAGAGCCATGGTAAAGAGAGTTGCGTTATCTCCGTTCACGCCAATGGACCGTTTTTTCACAGCAACGGAGCCTCAGAAACACTAAAAGTACACTTTAAATTCTATTTTAAAACGTAAATCGGTGTAAATTGCCCACCAAGCACGTCCTTAAGCCTCTCCATGAACCATGTGATCATGTGAACCATTGAAAATGTCAAACTTCCGTTGGCTCCGGGCTAAACTAGCTATGGAAGTACAGTAAGCTATAATTAGCTAACGCTTTTCAACACGACAACCAATGCAGCATACAATAGTCATACAGAATCAATATAAAGTGAGATTTTCATAATTCTCTTGTTTCTCCGTCCTGCTGCCTGTGAATAACGGAGCGGTTTTGGCACTCCACCATTGTTGTACCGTAGGCTGCTGTAACTGTTCATCTTCCGAAGATCAAGCGGTCTATAGATTATTTTTTTTTATGAAAAGAAAGAAGGCTGGTGAAGAGGGAAAGATAAAAAGTGTTCTCCACCCACAGACAAAACAGCTGATCGATAAGAGAGACCTGTAACCTGTACATGCGCTGAAATGTTAAGCCAAATTTGGACAGTTTTCTTAGTGTTTTTGGTATTTTTCGACTAGTCTATAGGGATGGCACGATCCAGTTTTTTCAGTCCCAATAACTATACAGATACCGGCACTTTCGGTTTCGGCCGACAGAGTACCGATCTGATCCTAGTGTTACATTTTTAAAGTTTTAAGTTAAGTTGCAAAGTAAATGACAGCTGCATTTTATAAGCCTGCTGCTGGTAGTGTGGCCTGGGTAGATTAGACATGGCTGAAGCTTGACAGTAGACCTACGCGTGTACATTAATTTAATTGGATTATCCCCATGGATCGGTTACAACTGTCCAATGTCACCGATACCGATCCAGACCGAGTTCCGATCTCAGTATCGTATCGGTGCCTTCCCTACTAGTCTACTAGGAACATCCCTATTGGCTACTGCACAAAGCTGCGCTTCAAATGTCTACTGAGTCAACTTGTGAGACCGGAGTTAGTGGCCGAAATCTGTGAACATTCTCTGCTGTGAGCGGTGTCTCCGTTCCTTCGCCACTCTGAATGCATTGAATGACGGCGCTTCATACTCAACTATGTAACATTAACAACATCTCAAGTGCAGACAGAGAGAGACCAACGGTGAATCTAAATGTATTATAAAATAAAATTATACCTTTAACAGACTAGTATTTCTGGTGCAGACTAGCGAAGGTAGCAGTGTCAATTAATTGCGCACATTCCTAGTAGTTACCGTCAGATTATTTATTTTAGTTTTTAAACGAGCATCCCTATGCGAAACGTAACGTTCAAAATAATTGCTTTTTCTCCCATTACATTGTAGTTAGGAGCCGTAATCAAAATAACACTGATTATTAATTGCCCAGCCCAATTGTCACGGCTGGGTTATTGTTGTGTGTTGCACCACTTTGTGTTCCCATTCACGAGCAAAGGCTGTGTAAAAACACAGAATACATATTTTCAGCATGCACACAAAACAGGCAGCTAGCGAATGGCGAGATGTTATTATCTTACAATCGCTTATTGTAAGATAATTACTACATAATTATTACAGCACGGAAAACCAAGGCCTAAATGATGGATAGCTTTAAGAGTGGCACTGGATATTATTGATTATATTTAAATGTTACATGGAGTGCATGAGTGTGGGGAGCCAACACATTAAGATGGTGGACAGGGCCCTGGTGGTATTAGGCTTTATTAGTCTAACACAAGTGTCTTTAAGGACCAATTATATAGTATATTGGAACTAAACACTTATCGGTCAGAAAATGTCTAGAAAAACACACTTAAACCGTAGTAAATATAACAGTCCAATGTGACGACGTGTTTACAATCACACATTATAGAACAGATATGGGTTAGATATCTTGCAACATACAAATCTGGATTATAAGAAAACACAATACTTAAATACATGCCTGCCACAATAATTACTCTATCAACTTATCGTGCAGTCAGTGTTCTGAGGTGATATTAACAGGGGAATAGTAAACAGAGGCTGAAAATTTACTAATATTAAAATAACATCATCGTAAAGGCGCTAACAAAACCACTCAAAATGACCTAAACGCCTCAAATGTCTGTAGTTTTTACATAAGACACAATATCCATTGGTGTCTCTAGATTTTTAAATAATATTTCTGATCATTTCTAACGTAGATGTACTACGCTTAATATTGTGTTATGTATTTCCATGTATATAGCTAGAGAACAGCTGGAGTAATGACTGTGCATGCGCGCACGCGCACACACACACACACACACACACACACACACGTTAGGTCTTGGCCTCTAGGGAGACAGTCCAGCCTTCAAATACTGCTCCTCTATGCTGTCACATCTCACCTGCCTGTCTACAGGCACAGTTACGCACAGAAACAGACTCGTGTGCGTTCTAGAGTCAACCGGCGATGACTCACCGCACACACAGAGCTAAGGGCCTAGCTCCGTCTCTGCATGAACGATGCTGAAAATATAGTCCTTGTTTTGTATTACTTAAACGTGTATGTGTTGGAAAAGAAGGGATTGGGGAGGGGAGGTGAGTTCATTTTAAGGAACCCGAAGCAAATGCTATGTGTTAGACACATAATCCTGATAAAATATGTTTGGAGGAATTTAGCAGCAGTGGTTACATTGGGGATGGTCATAAAGTAGTAGTAGGGTCCAAGGACATTTCCTGTATAGTTTAATAAACTGGCGGAGCCCAGGGCACCAGTCTATACGCATTTGGCCTACTGATCTGTGAAGGTCGACTCAGCAAGCAATTCACACCACTTGGCAATGAAGTGCTAAACACAGAGGTTATTGTGAAAAGGCTGGGTGGCTTTTCTAAGCCCCGCTAGACCATCCTGATCTCACCGACTCCGTTTAACAGCACAAAGCCTAGAACCCCTCAATGCAAACGCATTTCTCCCCCAAGACATCAGAAAGTAAGGGCTGGTTTATGGTCTACGCAAGCTATGTAGACGCCAACGCAGACGAAAGTGCTACGCGCGCATTTTGCGTACGAGAGGTTTAACTGAAACACAGGAAACATTTTATATTAATAGTAGCATACTACTCTCAAAAGAAGCATCCAACACACAGTCGTGATAAAGGTTTGTTGTGAATTACATATTGATGTGCCCTACACCGGCGACGATGATTTTGTTCAGATGGAGCAGTAACTTAATCCAGTATTTTAGGATGAAAGTGACACAGTTCATATGTTTGGGAGATCATATGCTATGTGGGTAAGTTGTGTGCTTCTAAAGCGACTTCAAATTTGTTATCATTAAGAAACAGCAAAATAGCAACTTACTATAATAATTTCAGGTTTGCAGCGACATTTCTGTAGACCGGTAGATATTATAAACAGCAGCAAAATGATAGAGGTAACCGTTTGTGGCGAACAAGTGTGCTTTGACCTTGAATGTTCAACTTTGTGTGTAAACATTCGAAACATTAGATTGAAACTGTCACCGGGAGAGACGAACAAATCGAAAAAGTAATGAATACACGCATAATAGTTATTGTCTAATTTTATATCTCTTTTGAAATATACATATATAAATTAAATATTGGTATCGCCCAGCCCTATCGCCTGGTACATCCTATAGTTTTCTGATGTATTTCATTTCCCCTGGGCCCAGAATACAATTACTGGGGTACTCGCTCGTTTTCTGTCAGGTACTCGAGCAGTCAAAATGACCAAAATGCACATCCTTAGTTTCTTTAGGTGCTCTGGCCGAATTTAAACATTCTGATTAGGTTGGATAAGGTAGGGTTAGGCCAAGTCCAATTTTACGTAAGGAAATTTGATTGAAATGTATTAGCACAGCCTTTATGATAAATGCTTTGGAAATGAGAGGTTGCAGACTGACGCCCTTAATCTACTGGACGCATACCTTTTCACAGGAATAATTTCTTATGGAGCGCAGCGCAGAGCTTGTAACATTGCATTGCGTATGCAGTAGTGTCAGTTGAAGGGTACGCACTCTGTGAAAAAAAGATTCAACACATGCGTAAACGGGACCTGGCCGTACATAAAATAAAGCAGTGGTTAATTTTATTGGCAACATTTGTACTCATATCTCTTTATATTAATAACCACATTTCGCCTGGAGCAACGTCAGTTTCCAGCCACGGGATCAGCTAGCATCACAATGGATGCAAATTGTAATCAGGAGGAGTTGTTGCGTAGAATGTTGCATTGTGGATGCGTAAAAAACTATGCCGTGTAGGGAAGCTACGCATCCAGTATGTAAAGGGAGTTATACTGCAAAATGAAGTTGAAGCTGGCAAGATCAGTACGGTCTCACAACAAGGCTATGCTCTCCTAACATTAGGGGACTCAAGCTTTCTCTGGTGTGATAGGTTTATGGCTGTATTGTCCTGCCTGCTATTCAACAACAACAGATTACCCCAGGCACAGATCTGAATTTACTTTATATACCAACTACCAAGCCAGAATTCTCTATTAATAACACCTTTTCACAATAGGCATATTTGCTGCAGGTATTTAGCCTATGTAATACATTCATGTATTTATAATAGCTGCTGAACATACATTAAATAAATATTGTATGTACACAAACACACACACACACACACACAGCCTATATTAAACAAACATTAATGCATCTTATGTTTATATTTGGCTTCCTAACATACACAGCCTTTGTAAAAACCTGTATAGCCTATGCAGTAATGTAGAAAGTGTACAGTTGCACCATGGGAACAAATAATTCAGATGGCTTTATAGTGAAAGATGCACAATCTGTACTTGCTCATAAATAGCTCTGCTTATAAGAGCTCTGCTCTTGAAAATCGCATTCCTGCATCATGTCTGAAGCGAGCGCACATGGCGCAGAGTGCGTCTGCCATTCTGATCAATGCAATGTGACACATACCAACAGAACACTCAGATTAGACGTGATGAGCTGCCGAGGACGGCGACGCGATATGCCGGAAAACCCGTTATTGTAATAAACAAGGTTTTTCTATTAATCTGGATTAGTAGCTAACAACAATAATCCATGCGGATGGATTACTCTCCCTGATTAATCATGTCGCATATGACAAATAACTGTATGTCTAGTCCAGACACTTAAAATAAGCAGTAAAATGCGGTAAAGTAATAACAACTCTCTTGACAATGAGTCAACGAGCCCCGCGCTATCCGCGAAGGACGGACAGACCCCGTGAATGTAGGGTACCAGCCACACATCTCGGGTAATGACAAAGACCCTCCAGTACCGTAAAGACAAATACAAACAATATTAACTAGATGATTTTAGTAAAGCGCCGCTTAACTCTGTGTAGTCTACAATTCGTATCAATGGCTGGCTGGCACAACACTGCATTCCAGAGATAGTGACCAAGGCAAAAACAGCCGTGGTTGGACAAAAATGGGTACACTCGGTCAAACAAGCTTCCGACACCATTTTGAAAATCTAATGATTTCAAGATCAAAACTACAGACACGTCAACTGGACACAATAAACTCCCGGTTGGCTACTGTTTGAAGCAATGTTTCAACTGCACAATACGGGATTTCCAATAATCAACATAATACGACCGTTAACCCTGTTCGCTCGCCTGCTTCGGGTAGAAAGGACCGCCGTTGCGGTAACCCGTCGTAGCATCCCTGCATCCTCCACACGCTAGTCGCGGGGCTAATTAGCCTGCTAGCATGGTATATTAGCAAGCGGCAATCAAAAGCGCCACGTAGCGTCTCTAAAACCCCGTTACGCGACAATTGGAGCAGTGCGTTCGCCTACAACCACGCAGGTATTTCGCAGCAGCATGACCGACAACAATAAGCATCCATTTGTTTCAGCTATTAAGCTAGCTCGCTAGCTCCCTAGCTAAATGCAGTAGCCACCACGGAGGACAATTGAACGGATACGGAGCAGGAGGAAAATAAAAAACTGACAAGCAAAACGAACACACGCACAGTCCTACCCTCTCTGGCGGTCGCCGATCCTTACCAAAGACACTCGCTCGATCAGAAGTGAAACTCCTTTTGTGCGTTTTCTCGCGTCGTATGGGTTGCTGTCTCACGACGTTGCAGACGGGTCTCGCTGTGATACAGTGCTCTCGAGTCGGTGGCGCTGGGAACACTGGCAGCCAGCGCGGTGGGGGATGGGGATGCATTGCAGTGAGGGGAGGGAGGGATGCAGGGATGCGAGAGAGAGAGAGAGAGGGGGGTGGGGTGGTGACCAGTCGCTAACGCATTTAACAGTTTGTGAATTATTTAGTGATATTGTTGTTGGGAAAGGCCTAATTGATGTTTTCGTTTGGCAAACAAGTGGTTAGTGTAGCGTTTATTAACGTTGTTTATATATTACATGTTGTTTATTTATAGGTTACGTTCTTCTTCTTTAACAATTTTTCGGCAGACAGGACTTGTTTTAGTAGAAATGGTTGTGCTTCTACTCAACTAGTAGAATGATGCAAACGTAGTTTTGAATTATCTAGTGAATTATTTTACCAGCTAAATGTAGCCTATTTGAATTGTGTGCATGCATTATCACTATGGCTGCATGATGATAAAATCATCACCTACGCCACATGATAAAATGTAAATGCTCTACTTGCAGTAGACATATCACTTCAACATCAAATCAGTTTCTCAAACACCACGGCTTGTTCAATGAATAATGTTCCCATTGTATGTTTTGATAAAAGAGAGTGAGGCCAACCTAGGTTATTTAAGTGTATTCGATGTCTGGAAGTAAGACATGTTTTAATTAATGGCATAAGTCAAAATGTGTGTGGTAGTTCTTATGGGTGTATGGCAAACTATCGCCATCTAGTGTTTGATAAAAATAAAAATTAACTACAGGATAGCCACCTCCTCTGGGTGTCGTTTTATTTTTTTATTTTGTATAAATAAATAAATACATAAATATACAATATATATATATGTTTATTATTATAATCGTTGATTTATTCAGCACTAGCACATTTGTTTCATGAATAGTATGTGCGAATTAGGCTAGGCTTATGCTTTAGAACGTTTTATTGTTTTTATATTCAGCCCTGTTCAGTTTCTCTTATTTGTCTAGCATAGGCTAGTCTATGCTAGACAACCAAAATCGACGTCAAATGGCTACGTGAACTTTACAAAGAAGTGTAGCCTTCTGCAAGATGAGGAGCCCCTTGCGAAACATATCCTACATGTTTGTTCCCGCAGTCTTCTTTTCGTGAATAAATGTCGGTGCTGTAACGTCCATTCGTTTATGTGCCAGTGTTTGGTGACTCCGTCTCTCTGCAGCTCCGGGACAAAAAATAACTTGTGCCTCGCTGACCTTAAACCAACCCGTGACGACGAGTCGCACTGAACCAGCTGCGACGAGAACGCTGTGAATAGCGCGTCTCGCTCAGCAGTTTAACGGGCAAAAAAAGAAGAGGCGCTCCTCCTAAATTGGTGAAGTGAAAAGTCGTTCGGGTGCTTTCCTCATCCAGAGGACTGCAGCGGTGATGATATGTGGGGTTTACACGGCAGAAAAATGCAGTGCACTACAAACACTATTATAATAATTATGTCCTTGAGAATTATGTATCCTATCTAATAGCCTATAGGGCTAACATGAGGCAGTTACAAAAATTACTTTATATGTGGGTTGCTATTATATTGTTTTAAACGAATCTGTTTCACTCAGGTTTATGCTTGCCTGCACTGAAGCAATACATTTTTGGAAAACTATGAATTAAGTAATAGCTGACAATACTATATTGGCAGTATTCCACTATGACTGTCGCCAAATGGCTCATCAACTGGACCTACCGCTCTCCTTATCAGCAAGTATTACTCCAAGACGATAGCTGGCGGTAAAGAGACCATGTTGCAGAAAATACTAGAGGAAGAAATGTACCCCCTAAAGTCGACAACAACATCCAGATGTGTCATAGAAAAGTGGGGCGTGGCTTGTAGAGGCCGTGGTTTTCTAATCCTCGGTATGCCACAGTGAAACATAATTAAAGCATAAACCAGACGCTTTTTAATAGAAGAGGACGTTTCAACATGGATACGAAACAGGTGCCAGTTGTAGTGAAACGGTAAGATTCTGTTTTACTTTTTTATTTTTTATTACACGATGTGTTGGAGGGATCGCATTGTTCCCGTCAACTTTAGCGCACGCGTTGTTCTCGGTTCCTCCGCAGTCTCTGCCTATTATGGTAAATAAAAGGCAAAGATAGAGAGAAGATGTAATCTTTCACATTGTAATAGGCTATCTGGCGATATAAAAAGAGCACATTAATCGCTATGCTTGACGGCTCATAGCGAGAAAATTGCATGATTTGATGTAATCTCGCTAATCTGATTGGTCAGATTATGATTGTGCAACCCCACAACGCCGATATTTACTATGTATCGCCTAATTTTATCCTTCGTCCCAACATAATTGTTTTATGAGCCCGTCTGTCTGGGGAAAACCCGTTCTGTTGCAGGACGCCGCGTGGTTTTCGCAGTCCGATCGCTGTGTCTGCCGATCGACGACGGAGACAATACTGGTTGAATTATAAAATGCATATATCATCGCCTCAAATCTGGCGACCTGGCAGACACATAGGCTACTGATAGATAGGGCCTGTTTCATGTCGACTCATAAAGTGTTCTTGCAGCAGCACATAGACCGAGGAGGTCCAATATGTTATTCTGTCTGGCCTCCAATGTTCGACTGTTTGTCCGATCATGTAAAGCTTTTGTTAATTGGCGTACTTCGGCGGCGTGTCTTCAACCGTTGTATAGACCAAGAGCGTCAGTAGCCTATTATTTTTGAATAGTGGCTACGTTTAAAGTATACATACTTTTATTGTCACACTAATTCGTATAAATTGTAAGGATAGTACATAATATAGAGTAACATATGTGTAATGTTTCCGTTCCTTGCATTTAATTCGTTTTTAATAGTGATTTGCGCTCTGACCGTGGGACAACACTACATATTTCATGTTGGGAAAGCCTCCTTAGTGATCAGTCACTGATGTCTCCATTCTCTGTGCATTTCTCGCTGCGTTGTACTGTTTAAACCTTCATTATGGATCCTTCTTCCAATCTAAACAGCACAAAGACATACAGCTTGACCCACAACATGCGTGTGTCTTTGAAAAAGCAGAGCTGTCATGAATTCCTGAGCCAACAGGCCTCATATCATGGAGTTATACATCTGACTCCCCCTACATGCACACACACACATAGGGGTCAGTACAAATATTTGATATGGGCAACGCCAGACGACCTTAGGGTAAAAGTCCTGCAGCCATAAACCACCAACCCCCCACACAACATGTATGCCAAAAGACAAAGGGATTAGACCCCTTAAAGGCAGGGTCAGTCATTCTCAAGAACGCTTGTTAACTAAGGAAAAACACCTCTCCTTCCAGTGCCATAGGCTGCTCGCCCCATGCATTGGAAACACATTGCGAAGGCTGGTATTATGTTGTCACGTGTGGCCTGTGCCACTTTGTTAGCTTTCATATTTACGGAGCCAGGGCTGTGTAGAAGCACCACATTAAATATTTCAGCAGGCACAGAGAAGGCTAATATAGCAAACTGCGAGGAGATATTTGGGGCATTGGACAATGTCAACGAGCACTATCTTCTAGTAGCTGACTGTACCTTTTAATTGGTCAATAATCGTTTATCAATAATCAATAATCAGGATGTAGAGGGGGCGTTCAGTTAGCAGGGAGGAATCCTCCGTCGTTATGATACTGGTGCCTGATGGATGCTGGTGTGGGGAAGGAATATAATACCCCTCAACAGGTTATCATTGCACATAGGCATGTGGCAATCTGCTCATGGCTGCCTGCTTAGTGTACTGGACACTAGGGCTGCTCGTTTATTGGGAAAAAAATCTTGATCACGATTACTTTGGTCAAAAAACACGATTACTCGCTGTCTTTGGAAATGTGTTGCATTTATTGCATGAATCAGTAAGACAAATCAACAGTGGAAATGCATTGAACTGGGAAATATTATTTAAGTTTTCACGTTGATCTCTGACTCTGGAACGCCCTGCCGCTGCACATATGACATGCTACCACCGTCAAGTCTTTTGCTAAACTTCTCAAAACCCATCGCTTCAAATTTGGCTAAAACATTCATCCCTTTGTTCCACTCTCATTTGTCTCCCCTGCCCTCCAAATAAGCATTTATTTTATTATTATTTATTTATTTATTTATTTATTTATTTATTTATTTTGCATATATTTCTCTGTAAAATGTATATTGTTTCTAAAATGTATATTCCTGCCCTAGTCATATGTCCAATACTATAGCGTGTGTGTATATATACCTTAACAAAAAGTTTTATACTTATCTTTATATTTGCCTATGTACAATGTAAGATGTTTGATTTTGGTTTCAGATGTCCTGAAACCAAATGTATTATTATCCAAGCCTTCACTATGGGAAGGGGAATGTACAGGGTGGAGCTTCTGAGGGAGCACCATATGGCATTGAAAGGAGAGGTGTTTATGTTTTCAGTGCAAATTAAGCAAGGGTTCTCAAAGTAATTTCTGATAACCAGTGCTGACCTGTAATAATCAGTAACTAAAATGGCTAAATGGAAATAGTGCAACTGTAAATGAATAGTGAATAACTTTACAAAATGTTTAAATATTCACTCTGGTATAAACTAGTTTCATGTTATATAATCTCTGCAGTGCTGGCCACATTTGACTTAGTGGTTTGGCCGTTGTTTTAGAACACCATGTTATAAAAAGAGCTTGTAGCGTGGCTCTGGCCAAATGTGTGATGGACGTTACTGTCCTGCCAAAAGGTAGGGTCATGCATATGTGCTCGTGCAAGTGTGTGAAATGGACTCTTCCTGGCTAGTCGACAAGTTCTGACAGTGGACTTGGAATTTCAGTTTGTTTTCATGCTAGGTTTAGCTAGCCTCTGGCTACAACAGCCACTAGCAGAGCAGATTTCTGCAGGGAATTCTGCAGATGCTGTTGCAAGATAAGACTTATTGATCGCTGAGTGGTACAGAAAAAAATGACCCGGGCAAGATAGACTGAAATATAAATGATACTGATGCCAGCAATATCACATTTGTCCCTTTTTAGAATGAGCAATTTACAGTTAGTTTTTGTGGAAGTTTTTTTGATGGTATCATTTGTTTTTGATTGAGGGAGTGTCTGTTTGTTGTGTGTGTCTCCAACTCCTTCAGACTAAGGGTACGTTCAGTGCACTGAACGTTCAGTGAACCTTTTTTACTTAACAACACATTCTTTCAAACATATCCAACATTCTTGACCTACTTCGAAAGACGTCTGCAGCACTGCTCTGGCCAGTGTTGCTTTATGATGTAGTAAAAGTTCAGCTGTATAGGTTATTTAAAACCTGTTAGGGTGTTTTTATCTGCGTTTGTCATCATCACTAACATGCCAGCAGCAAATGTCACATTCATCATCCTCTCATTTAGCTGTCATTTAGTTCTGAAATAAAATGCATGAAATAAAAATTTAGAATTTGTTGTGACAGCCATTGTCGACAAGTCCTTCAACTGGAAGAGGTTTAAGGCAAGCATATGTTGTTTAATAATCCACCGTCATCTTGTGCATCTGAAATACAACAATCTATCAGCCTACGTGTGAATGTTGTTCAACCCAGAGCCCCTCCCTGTTCTTGTTACTTTGTGTTCAAGTGAACATTACACCATCCTAATGCAGCCAGAGAGATTACGTGTTGGAGTGACGTGTATTTCTTTGCTGTTACTTGTGTATCAATAGGCTACACTTGTTCAGGACAGTGTTTGCTGGCCTGTCCAGCTTCAGCTCTGCTAGTAGCAGGGATTCTGCAGAGACATTTGGTCAGACCACAGTTCTCATAGCTTTTCGATTTCTAATGCTTTTTGACATTGTTTACGAGCTCATCGTAATACACAATAGCCTACCAATCGTAGTAAATGAAAAGTAAATGAAAATAAATTATGTAAAAGCCTCAATATACTCATCTGGCAGTTATTCAAGCCCCACAGTAATGAGTTGTACCTAAGGTGTATTTAAAATGGCAAACGAAGGATAGAAACGTAAGAGTGTTTGCAAATTACTAAAATAACTAAAGCACACTCCCTCAGAAGCTCCACCCCACACATTGCGAAGGCTAGGGCATTGTTGTTGAGCAGTGTACGCCACTTTGTTTGCTTTTCTGTTTAGGCCTCGGAGACAGGACTGTAGAAGTACACATTAATTTTCTTTCCAGCATGCACAGAGAACAGCAAGCTAGTGGGGTGCGAGGAGATATTTGGTGAATTTGATAAAAAGGGTATTGGCTAACAATTATCTTACAATTGCAGACTATACCCTTTACTTCTGAAAGCCTGTTCATAGCAGGCTACCAAGTTATAAAATATTAAAGGTAAAGTCGGCTATTGCAAGTTATAGTGAGGTAAACTAATCTCAATTTCAGGCGACATGATTAAGGCAACTGCCAATTGGAGCTAAGGATATTGTTGACTGACTGACCAACTTTTTTTTTTTTTTTTTGAGCTGAAACTGACTTTACACAAACCTTTTCAAATTTAAAACAATTTAATGCTGAATTGTTAAGTGACGCGAGTATGCGGGAAGGCTTAGCTTGTCTGCTAGTTTGTGTTAGGTTGGGGGGGGTTGGGTGTGGAGCGTTAACCTGAAATGCCAGAAGGATTGTTATTCACAAGTCCTGAGCTGCTAAAACACAGCAGCCCAGGTAAGGCACTTTCAAAAAAAGACTTTGCAGTTGATTGGATGAACCATCTGGTCATTTTCGCTGTCAGCAAACCTAAACCACGCCCGTATAGCTATAAACACGACGCTGATTGGTAAGCTCAGTCGCTACTAGTCGTTTTAGGTTTTCCAGACTATTCTCTCGGCAAAATGAAACCGAAGTTCGCGAGATCAGGATTTGTATTATATTGGCAGGTGTCTTTTAACAAAGAAGACTTGGACGTTATGAGCCAGATATCAAGGCAGAGGGTCTCTGATTACATCTATGGAAGATGTACTACAGCCAGTAGTGCTGTCCCGAATACCATTTTGCAGGTTTCGAATACTGGCTGGTATAAATGTACATTTATGGCATTTGGCAGACACTTCTATCCAAAGGGACTTACTTAGTACATTTGTCAGTAGTTGGACAGGTCATATACCGGCAATAGTAAGCAAACAATATTGTAAATGGAACAATTGCAGCATAATGCCATCATACCTGTTATCATCATACCATACTACGTAATTAACCATATAAAATGCAATAGGTAATGGCCTAGCTCAGGGGTAGGCAACCCTGGTCCTAGAGAGCCGCAGCCCTGCATGTTTTATATGTTGCCTTGCTCCAACACACCTGA